>BGPT01002594.1:5330-36491 GCA_003297045.1 Symbiodinium sp. clade C Y103
TTTTAACACTTTTTACTTCCAAATGTGCTTCGCGCCACAGCGCCGTGCACTTTTTCCACATCTCAACTTCCAAAAGTGGTCCGAGACCGTCAGTTTTTTTAACACTTTTTACTTCCAAATGTGCTTCGCGCCACAACGGCGTGCAATTTTTCATCTCTCGTCTGCCGACATGTCTCCGCACCCGCCGCTTTAGCGAGCCTACTTTTCGACCCTCCGGAGCCACAAAACATTGGAAAAACACAGTGTTTCGCGACTTTCCTACCTTTTCGCGCCTCTGCATCTTCTCTCTTCTGACTTTCTCATCTCTTATCTTCTCTCTTCTGACTTTCTTCATCTTCTGATTTTCTTCATGGCTGAGCTCTTCATGTCTTGGCTCTTCTCACCTCTGCTTTTCAACTGTCCATATTGTCGGAAGTTTCATTTCTAAACTTCCTTCGATTATCTCATGGTCTCATGGTTCCTATGTTGCACTTATCATGGGAGGATCCTCCAAGTGTTGAATGATGTTGAAGATACCTGAGCACTCTCCGCTCGTGATTCACGATCCTCCCAGCTGTCCTTCTTTGCCGATAAATTGCATGCCAAACAATACATGGCGAGTTCTTACAAGAATCGCCATCCTTCAAGTTTAAACATATATCTTGAAATTCTCAAACAGATTGTAACAATACAATCTGACAACCTGAACATAACACCTTTTTGGTCACACCGATTTGAAGCCTCCAGGCCCTCCCCAATTCCGCCCAAGGTGCTTTTGCCACGAGCGCCTTCTCTCCGCCCTTCCTTGCCGCCAGGTCATGGTAAGTCTGATTACCAACTTCGGATGATTTTTCCAAAATTCAAGATTTATATCCGATTGCGGGTGATGTCCCATCAATCTCACCTCAATTTCATTTACCAAATCGATCCAAAGGGTACCATTTGTAGATCATTTCCCAAGGTAAACCATAGGTTTTCAACATCTTTTGTATGTTTACCCTAGGGATCCAACGGACAACTGCCCAGAGTCAGCTTCCAATCTTCCACTTGGACCGGATCTTGCAGCGTGGTGCCAGTGGCCTTGCTGGCGGAGATTTGGCAGACCCTCCGGTTTCGTCAAACGTGGCTTGCTGGAGAATGAGCTATGGACAATGGTCTATTTAGTTCGATAATTGACCTATATATTAAATGGATTTAAATGGTCATTTCTACAGCAAAGTGTGGAATAATACCAGAGATGACAATTCAAATGATTTTAAATGTCTGCATCAGAATCCAACATATAGCAACCACAAAAAAAACAAAAAAAATAGAACAGTGGAAAACCTTGAAAAAATGTGGATGGAAGAAATCCTGCACGAGTTGCTAGATGGCTTCTCCCATCTTAATCCCATTCTTTACCATGTGTCATTGTTAGCAATAGTAATCCTTACCAACCGGTGCAGGATTTCTTCCATTGTGGAAAAGATCATCATCCCATCTACGACAAATGTCCCAATTCTTGCATTTGGGCCTCGTCGCAAAGCTCCTGGGAACGCAGCTTCACAGGGGCTGCTGTGCCATCCGCCTCAGTGACTCGAAAAAAATGCCTGGAGTTTGAGGGAACATCAGGGCACATCTAAGAAAATCTATGAGAGGTTGCAAGAAATGCCTTGAAATCAGCTTTTGTTTCACATGTTTCAGCCATGTTTGCACCGGTTTCTTTGTCTCCAACAGTGCGCTTTGAAGGATTTCAATGTGGGCTTTAAACCACTTTGAGGATGGTTTCCGTTAGGGGGTCTCTGGCTTGTCCCAAAAAGTGGATGGCCGGAGAGAAAGAAACACAGCATGAATCAGACATGCTCATACGTTTCTGTCATCCTAACATGAATAACCTTGCAAGACAAATGTTCAACTGGTTGGTGCTTAAACCACACCTTCGAAGAAATGGGCCACGAGAGATAATCGTTGACTTTGTTGGGTCACGATGCCTTACATTCTCCGGAAAACACATCTTCATTGTGTCAACAATTATTTCAAGACCAACTTAAATGGTGATGTGATGTTGGAACGTTTTTGAAGCACAAAAACCATGGGTCAATTCCCGTTGATCGGAACGTGGCAAAAAACGTGGCCTCTGGCCTGGATGTCCCACAAAGCACGAGCATCCGGCATGACCTCCCAACGTTGTGATGACCTCAGCCATGCGTGATGCGTGCGGCACAGCAATGTTGAAATGCTTAGATGATTTACCTCGAAACATCTCGAAACCATGAACATCCTAACATATAAATTCATATTATAACATATATATATAGATATATTATTTATCTTTATATACCATCAATTCTCGATTGCCAGGTTTGATTACCAAAGGGCGCGCATATATTTGTGCACATTGTGATTCTGAATTTGCTTGTGGGAACCCATGATGCATACATAATGGAATCATACTCAAGATGGAAAGATGAGAAGCCAACAATAACTTTAGTAACACAGACATCAAAAAATCGGAAACGTGTTTTACATTGTTTTACATTGTTTTGCCGGAGGATTTCACTTTTTATCCATTTAGAGGTTGCTATATATATATATATATCAATGTCCATCATCTTGTCATGTTGTCATGTTGAAGTGACACAGGACATGGCTTCAGGCCCGGGACCCTTGGAAAGCCCCCAGCAGTCCATACTGACCATCCAACTCCGGCTTGGCGTGCACCGCACCAACCGACCTAGAAATGCGTCGTGGGCCATCCATGGAGGGATGGCAACAAAATATACCACAATCTGTGAAAACATATGGTGGTTTCCTAAAATGGGGGTACCCCCAAATAGATGGTTTATAATGGAAAATCGTATTAAAATAGATGATTTGGGGGTACCCCCATTCTAGGAAACCCCCATATAGTCGTATTGAATTAACCAATCCAGTGATCTTATCGTTACCGTTTCCAACAGTATCCGAGTACCGACACATCACCGTTGCAACAGCTGCAGCAAAGGCACATCTCGACCTGGAGCTGAAGGGTGCTATGTCGAATCGCAACTGAAAAAAGCAACCTTTATGCAAGTGGGCATTCATGATTTGCAAATAGAAACATAAACATGCCATATATAAATATAAATATAATACATACACACACATATCATAAATAACATGGAAATGCAATGTATAGAATGCACTGTACATGTACTGTATATATGTACTGTATATGTATATATATATATATATGCACTGATTGCACTGATATGCACTATATATATATACACTCATCAATGTGCATCACATGATGTTTGGCTGCTCCAGGATGCCAGCTCACTGCCGGTGGCTCAGGGGGATCATTGAAATCTTCCTGGTTGGTATAGAGCCATAGGAAATCAAATATGTGAACACCATTGACAACCCCCTAAATGTCCACCAGCAAGGTTTTTGAAACCTTCCAATTTAGTTGATAAACAATGAACCATACATAACTATGCCCACACGTCAAATCACCATTTTGGGATTTATACTTCCACTTGACATACCTTTGCTCCTTCTGCCTGGCACCACATGCTGCCCCAACACACCTTGCGTTTCCGTAGGCGCTCAATGTCATCATCCTCCCTCACATGGAGGGATGAGGGTCTGATGGCCAAAGTGCGCCCCTCGGGGGATTTCTTCTGGAACTGCAAGGGGAAGCTTCTTTGGCAAACCTCCTCAATGACGGCAGCAATGAACCACAGCAGCCACAACAGTTGAATGAAACATGGCAAAATCTGGAATTGATTGGATTGGTTAAATATGGTTAAATACACTTCAAGACCCGGTTTTCACGCTGTGTCTCTTGCTGGTCAATGATTTCAGGTTTATCAGGTTTCTTTTCACCTCGTCCCACAAGAATCATTCATCACTGGCCAGGGCCAATAGTGGAGCTCCTACGGTCCTCCTACTTCTTTGATCATTTTGAAGCCCCCAACTTGCCATCCCACTTCTGCCCCAGCTGCACTTTCAGTCTCCACCTTTCGCGGAATATGCTTTCCACTCAGCTCTGTCAGTAGCACGCCGCGGCCATCGAAGACGCTCACAGCGCGGCCGTTGCAATCCACCACCTCTGAAACAGTGCATGGCTCAGCGGGGAAGGCCGGTCGAAGAGATCTGGGACTTACCCTCAATCAAACATGGCAGTGGGAAATCCTCAGTCTACATTACATCAATATCCATGTATTTTCTAGATGATTGTTCCAAATTTTCCCATGAATAGTTCGTTCTCCAGCAATGGACAACTATAAAGTTAGATGTGTCAAATGCGATGTTAGGCAAAGAATATAAGGATGCCAGAGTTAGCGAAGTGATTCGCTGACTCAATAGCAACTTGGGCACCTACAGGTCCATGACAACTTGAAAACAAGCACTAAGCAGAAGTGGTCAATGTGTACACACACACATATATATATATATATATACATGCACACGAGTGGGTGCATAATGATGTGTATAAAAATTTGGGAAATATTGCATTTACTAGCTAGGCTATACCTGCCTTCATGGCCAAGCGTCTGTCCTGAACTAGACCCTCAAACATAAGCTGGAAGGACATCCCTTCTCCAATCTCACCGTATGTTTCAAGCAGTCAAGGCTCAGAAAGAGCCTGGCAATCCGTCAATTTTAGTCTCTCCAGCTTCTGCATCAGCAGCTCTTTAAAGGTTACTCCTAGCATGAAACGTGGCCTCCTTCCTTGTCCTGTGTAGCTACTGGCCTAAGGTTCCAACCTTGAAAGCCAACGGGTTTCAACTCATGGACTCCCAAATCTGCCAAGCACGACTCATGAGTTCATGCCAAGTTCATGAAATCTCACAGGTCACTGTACTTGTTGGCTGGTGGTGATTTTGGGTGACATGCATTCAATCAGCTGCTCCTGGTTCTTTCCTCAAACTGGAGTACTTGTCATCTTCGAATGGTTCCCACCAATCGTCATGCCATTCCTTGACAGCATCAACTTTGAAGATTTGGGCCTGAAAGGGGAAAAAAACGATGGTAAATGTTGGTCAACACACCCCGGATCTGAATACATCTGGCTAGTTTTTAGGACAACTCTGACATTTGAGTACCTAGTTTGACTATCTACATTTTCTTTTATTTGACCCTCTGGTAATTCAACTTAGCTATTGAAAATGGCCATTTATATTTGATGTTCCCATTAAACATTGTGATTTTCCATAGCTATGTTAGTTTACCAGAGGGTAGTCATTCTGGATCATCACCCACACCGCAGTGGCACCAGAAGATTCATCACCTGGGGGCAATCTTGAAGAGATCGACCATTGGCATAGAACCCTCCAGTTCCACTTCCCATCTGCCACGATCAGCATGAAAAGATACCTCGGGACGTGGTATCACTGTGACCTAAAAGACTGGCTGATAAATAAACCATGTCAAGAAAAAAACATCCAACTAATTCCAAAGATCAATTGTATACATATAATCATATCATAATGCCCGCGAGCCCGTGCGGCAAGAGCTCCCGGATACCATCTGACTTGCTTCTCCAATGTTTTAAACAAGTCTGTGCATCAGGCACTAGCAGGACGCTCGGAAGATTGTGGAGGCTTCGCCGGGTGTTAGATTGTTCAGTAGCTTGGTCCGCGGCGATCATCGTCCGAAAAAGGGTTGAACATTGGCCGTGCACAGCTATTTCAATTCACGTGTGCCCAGCCAAATACAACAGAATACTGCAAGAAACGATCACCCCAAATTGGTGTGCTTCATGTTTGGTGTGTCTCCCTCTCTCTCTCTCTCCCCATCGCCTTCTCATGTTTGGTTCAAGTTGATGTAAGTTGTCATTGTTGTCCCATATTTTTGCAGCAACAACCAATTGCTTTGCTGGCACCCCACGGTTCCTCATATAACATCATATAACTACTTTGTAGCCATCAGCGCGCCCCAAAAGAATAGAACATGAACATCCAAAACGTCCTGATCATATGTTTTTTCATCACATGCACATTCCTACCTACCATACCAATGCATTCGGTACCCCCAAGAAAATCGCAGCCACCGTGGTACCAACTTCACCTCTCTGCCATTCAACTTGGGCTTGCTTTCGAGGCCCCGCAGCACCGTGCATGCCATGGGCGGCCCGTGGTCGTTTTGGCTCCCAAGAGGCGGGAAAACCGTAAGATGGAGATCATGATGGACATGTTGCAAGACTGTGAGGAATCAATCTTTAAGTTTTTGTTGAAGTTATGCCATAAGATAGTCTTCTTGATTGCCACCAGGAAAGTGGAGACAGGATAGTCAACTCATGTCAACTTCAAACGCATCTTTGGGTGGAACATGGTGGTAAGTACAACTCCTAGAGGAATGCTCGCCAGTTGAATGGTGTGATGGGATTATGCTGGCAACAAGCTCTTAGTGGAAAGCCACTAAATCAAGGCCACGGCATCTGGTGCATCGCTGAACCAAGCCAGGTGACACTGGTGACACTCCAACTTCCTGATCCAGAAAATGCCTATACATACCTATGCCATCTATGCCAATGAGCAACTAACCTAGCCAAATTCCGCATTGGTGCAACTGGTGCAACTTTTTTTGGGGGTGGTGTGAAGGTTGCGTCAAAGCATCTGGAATTGCGGCTCCTCCCACCCCAAATATTCAGCCTCAGCAATCAAGCCGCGGATTTTCACACAGCTGATGGGCTTCATGGTTTCATATTGGCTCTTTACTTGAGAAAAGAGCCAGAGCTATCTGGTGCGCGGATTCTTCTTGTGAAGATTCCAAAAAAGTGTTGGAAAACTGACGGGTAACTCCATAGAAGTGGAGGATCAGAACCATGGTTTTGGATGGTTTTGGATGGTTTGGTGCCATTTTTTCTGCTTCATGTGCATCAAGCCGGTGAAAAACATGGCGGAATACCACTGTAGCAGAATGTAGCTTCTATGAAACCGCCATCCAGTAAGGAACTCGTGCTTGCCATCCTGAAACCTTTCTGAAGTGATGAGGTTTCAGCAGACTTTGCCCAATGTCTATCAAAATACCTACAAACTTTGCAAGCACGTGCAAGCACCTGTAAACACGCCTGACATGTCATGTCACTGGACGTGCTCTTGACACGATTTGAACTCCCTATAATCATATCTGTGCGTATATATATCATTATGTTTAGAATCAGTGAAATAAGGTGAGACCTGCGTGGCCCGCTCAGATTGAGATGGTCTGGAATTGGTCAATCACCTTCAACACATTCTCCCCATATGCAAGCTGAAAGGCAGTGTTACCCCTGTGGTTCCTGATGTTTGGATCGGCCTCGGCTTGCAGTAGGAAATCCACATACTCATGGCCGCCAAAGTAACACGCGATGCCCAGAGGGGTGGCACTCCACTCCGCGAAGAACCGCACCAGCCGTGAGCCCGGCGGCGCGCAGCGGATCCGCGCGCGGCTCAAGAGCTCCACGAGGTGGAAGACGCCACGGCCTGGACACTGGGAATCGATGAAGGCCTTGGCATCCAACAGGAGCTGGGCCACCTCCAAGACGTGCGGATTCACAGAGGAAAACACACCCAAAGCGGCCAGAGGCTGTGCAGCCCCAACACCTCGAAGAGCTGCTTTCTGGTCGATTTCCGCCCGATACTCCAGTAGTTTGGCAACAACTCCAGCTGGTGCACACCTGATACAACAGTTGGAAAGGGGAGGCAAATGCAGAGGCCCCGCACATTTGTTCACATCTGCGCGGTGCTGGACTAACATCTCGACTGCCTCTGGTGTTTGGCAAAATCCAAGTGGAAGAAGGCCAAACGCGTCGGTGCGATTAGGGTTTGCTCTGAATTTCACCAACTGTGATGCCACCTCTGGACTGCGCCAGGAGAGCTCAAGAGCAAAAGCCAAGGAAGAATGCCCTTCCTGCAGGGTCTGCATATTGATCTGGGCATGCACTACTCGAGTCAGATCATAGCCAGCATGGGCCAGCACCGGAATCATCGCCACATGGCCTGACAGAATTGCGCACTCCAAAGGCCCAATACCTCTAATGCTCCTTGCAGACTCCAGGGATTCGAAGTGGAAGTCCTGGATGAAACTGGTCAGATCTCTCTCACGACGAGGGATGCCAAGGAGTAACTCATATCTTGCCAGTATGAAGCGATAAAGGTCCCACACCCTTTGCTGCCTCAATGTCCGCAGCTTCGCCCGCAGTGCTTTGCGCATCACGTAGAAAATCACGGGGCGATCTGATTCGATGGTGAAGTCGCCTTCATGTGGGGGACGGTCTGCCATAAAGATCAAATTTGCAAATTCCACCTCGTTACTGCCTGGTTGGTGGGGGTCAACCCCTCCAAAAAATGCAGATTTCAATGGGATTATCCTGAGAGGTAGTAGGACGGGAAAAAAGTAAACACTTTCATACAAACCACCGGCTAGCCACCCTTCACGAGCAGAAACGGCTTCTCCGAAGGTGACAAAATGGAGCACCACATTTCCAGCCGGCACCAACCTTGTGGCGATAAACCGTTAAAACATATTAAAACGACGCCACTTAATTCCTGTTAGGGCAACAACCACATAAACACCCCCATTGCAGAGTCACCATGGTTTCTGGGGGGTGTTGATAATCAGCTGCATTAGGGTTAATGATAGCATGGTGTTTTTCCAGGTCGCAATGTCGCAAACCTTTAAATAGCCAGAGGTTAGTCTTCAACATCTTCGAAATCCAAGGACCTCGGGTCAAATAGGACTTCAGATAGCAGAGTTGTCCTGTATCTCTATGATGAAGGCGTGGCACGAGCGCCACAAACACATCTGAGACCTGGCGGGGGCTGGGACAGCTGGGCTCAGCATGGTATCAAAACAAACAGAAACTATCACATCAAGACATCCGCTTTCTGGGGACATACACACACACACACATCTCGGTATATGTACAGTATAGGGATGGAATACTATATGTCTATAACACACACATATATATATATATATGTATGTGTGCAAAACATGCATGGTATCTAAAATATCTTACATCTTCTAAAATCCTCCCATCAGTTTTGAGACATACCCACCTCTACATAGAAAGGAATGGAACTGATGAACAAGTCCTGATTGGTTCCCGTTGGGCTTCGCAGGGCACTGGCGACGGCCCCCACTTCCAACTCAGAATAGCTCGAAGGGGTCACACTTGGTGAGTCTTTCAGGTCGAAAGGGTCAAGTTTAAAAGTCTTCTGAGGAATGCTGAACCAATCCAACCAAATGTAGCCAGTCCTCAAGCTCTTCCGTTCCTGCTGTGAAAACCGTCGGGTGTCGCCCAAAAACTGGGAGGCCAAATCACTGGTGGCCACAATTTCACCGGCAATGAGCTTTCGCAGGGCTTTTTGAAGCACCGGCAGTTGCAGAAACTCAGGGTCTGGATGAGAGAAACCCAACCATTGGTGCGACACAAAAACGCAGAAATGGGCAGGGCTCCGTTTGACCAGAAGTCCTGTTGGTGCTTGAGTGGCAAAAAAAAACAGTCTCCTATGAAACAAGACTTGGGTGTGGGCCCTTCATCTACTGTATTGCTGAACATGCCAACTATTAACATGTCGTCATTGCGATGATCAGTTTGGTTCTCCCTATGTTGGAACTGGCTATTATCTATTGCCCATGATGGCAAGCCATCCCTGGATGGGAAAGGACAGTCGCGATGCACCCCTGTAGCCTTGCAGCACTACACATAACATCATATAATCACATAACTTCTACACAAATGAACTCTTAAGGCCAAAGGTTAGGAGAGGTTCTGCACAATTCATATCTAACATCAACCCTGGAATATCAATGTCATCAGGGATCATGGTCCCCTTTGCTGGGGTGAAAGCGAGAAGCATCGGCTAAAACATGTTTGGGTGTGCCATGGTATGTCTGAGAATGGGGCAGGCCCCAAAAAAACGTTTGAAGGCCAAACACTGATTTAAAATAAAGTTGTCCCGGCAAGAGACTCCAAACAATGTTGAGGAGAACATCTATACGGACAAAAACTCCCAGCAAGAACCTCTACAAGATCTTCATACCAGAACACCAAAGAGAAACTCACAAGATTGCCGTAGAGGATCTTACAAGATCGTTTCGCAAGAACTTCCACAAAATATCCCACAAGAACTTTCACACAAAGACATCTCAAGAACTTCCTTGGTTTTCTTGGTTTGACTCTCAGAGGATACTTGTACCACCAGGATCTTTTCAAGATCTTCCTGCAAAGAACTCTACACGATCTTGGTCAAAATCTTCAAACTAGAGCCAACAAGAGAACCTCACAAGGTCCTCACAAGATTGTCATACAAGGAGGATCAAGAGCATTCACAGCATTTCACAGCATCCCGCAAGAACTTTCACACAAACACATCTGTCTAGTAACTAGTATTGAAGGGCATCTTCAAGATCTTCATGCAAAGGACCTCTTAAAGTATTTGACAAGGATCACCACAATATCCTCTCACAAGGACCTCTACAAGATCTTTGTCAAGAAACTTAACTGAGCATTGCGCCACAACGAGAGCAATCCAACGCGCACAATGTGACGAGACAATCGCGTGAGCGATATCAGAGATCAAAATGAGCACTGCGCCACAACGAGAGCGGATGGGAGGGTTGCGCGAGCACATGTTGGAATTTCACCATGTATTGCGTGCGCCACGACGGTGAAATTTGAAAATGTGAAAACAGATATTTTACCATGTTTTAATATGTTTTACCTATGCGGATCTTAACCACTTTTGCGCGTCGCGGTCTCTAAAGTACGAGCCTGCCACGAAAAAAAGGCCTCCGGGAGCACCTCTCATTTTTACCGTGTGCCAAGGTTTTGACAACTGAGACTTGGAAGAAATTAGCCACTGATGCGACATGATGCGACCACCTTCGATCCACCAGGCCTTGGTACTACCGTAAGAACATGTAAGAACATAAGAACCTCATAGTGTGACATAGTGTGAACACACTGTTGGGGGGCAAACATGAATATAAATAGATAATATGTAAATGACGCATTGTAATGTAACACATTCTGTATTTCGACAAACCTACCTGAAACAACCAGCCGTCCTTTCTCTTGAAGATCTTCATGACTTGGCACGTGGTCCAGCTCCAAGAAGTCTGCGACTTTCAGCACCCACATGCTCCCAAAGGATTCACTGACAGGCTCAGAAGATGGCTGACTCGCCCGATTTCCCATGGCATCAGTCTGTGGCGTTACCGGGGGGGAAACTCCGTTGAGGGGCCTTGACGCATCTCTGCGAGTGATCCAGCCACTGACATCTGGCCGCTCTGCAACGAGGTGATTTGTGTACTGTAGCTTAAATTAAACTGTGTGGAAATGAAGCTAGTGGGAGGTGGATACGAATTCTGAATTCTCATTGTACATCCAATCTTTGAAGGCTCGTAGCCTGCAACAATTATGGCTATGGCTCAAAAGGTTCCAAAAAAAAACAATATGATAATATGCATCGTTTATATTTCCTCCAGCAATCAAACGTCATTGCCATGTTTGATTAATGGAGGGTACTAAGCATGACCAGTCATTTGTGGGTCAGCATGCCCCAGTCGATTCCAGCTAGATCTGCCTCGGCACTTTTTCTGCTTCCGCAGAGGTTGCCAGTTTGCACTGCGTTCAGGGGAGTGAAAGTGAATTGGCATTCATGTCTGGACCAAGGATGTTATCAAAAAAACTGTAATTACAGTAGATTCCAAACAACATGGTGTTTGACCCACCAAAATGTTGCACTTGTGGGTGGTGGATATCATCTCTAAGAAATAAGAAATAGATACCTGAAAACTGAGAAAACACACACACACAGACACACGCTGCTGGCTATGTCAGGCTATGTCAGCCACCGAGTCAGCCACTGATCCCAAACAATGTTTGTCAACAACCTTTGAATCCACCAATCGGACATGCAATACGACAGGCAAATATATGGCAAATACATAATATATAGACCAGTTTTTATGTATGCACACAGGCTGCACACACACACACATATCTACATATACAAATACACATACACATACACATTAACATACAGGTAATACATATACATATACCTCTACATTCACAATCATTGACATGCACATACGCATGCACATGCATACATACATATACAATGCATACATACATATACACGCACATATGTATATATATATATATAATAGTCAGGTAAAAAAAAGAAAAATAAAATATGTACATGCATATGTATGATTGTATATGTTCAATGTCTTGGTGACGGGATACTGCCAAACAGTGAAGGAAAATCAAGGGTCTGCACCGGAATTATGTACTTTGGAGCGTGGCTGTGCATGAATGAAACATATTCTCTAACGTCTGTGTCGACTGGTGTCTCCTTTCAACGTATGACATTGTGATTCCTCGGTTGGCATATTTACATCACTTCATGGTCTATAGCATTTTGACTTACATGCCCCATTTTTGAAAATAACCTTCCTGGAATAAAGTAATTCACAAAGTTGAAATGTTGGACCATGTATGGTCATCTGCTCCAATTTTCGAAAAAAAACTGACCCAGTTTCAGTTGGGGCCGCACTGCAGTACATTTCAAGGCTCAGTCCAGGCTAGCCTGCACTGAATTAGCCGGCAAGCGGCTACAAACTCCAAATTGATATGAACAATGTCTACCGGGCTATTTACAAATGGGTTTGTCTCAAAAGGAGTGTTGCCAACAATACCCCAAAATTCGCAACATTCATACGGAAAATTTGATGATCAGTGGGAGTTTGCTGTTCCAGACTTTGAGACGACCCCAAATGTTGTGCCACCAGTCTGCTAGTCATCTGCATCATCACTATCCAATTCCGTTTTTTGGCTTTCATCCTCGCTATCCAAAGCGGTGGCAGGTACAGCCACGATGGAACTGGCTTGGCTGAAAACATCTGCTGGTGTGGAGCTGTCGGATACCACCACATCCGCAGAGACCTCGATGAGGGGCCAAGCGTCACCGAAAATAAACACCATCAATGCTCCAAAATCTGGTGATTGATAAGCATTTTCCGCACTAATATAACGATATGTGGCATTTTGAGTTGTTCCCCATTCGTGCAAATAACTTTACAACGTAGATAATGATTGGAATCACAACCCTGGCACGCAAAATTTAGCCGCAAGCGCTCTTCAGTCCAACGTGGGATAATAGGGTATGGATGTTGTCTGCTGCCACTCGTGCTGCATTCCATCATGGGTTGCACTCCATTCATCTCCATTCTCTATTATACTTGCCTTTATGGGTCTGGGTCAATACCTATGGCATGATCAGAATAGGGATTCTGTACAATGATGTACATCCATGAGCACCAGCAATCTTGGTGTGAACATCTGCCTGTTGTCCGTTCTTCAGAGCCCAACTGCAGCACACTGAAGGGTAGTTTGGGAACCTTCAACCCGAAAATGTCATCACATGCCCGCTTTTTTGCCAATGTCTGACAGTTTTTCCATATTTGGAGGTTTCATACAATGGGGGTACCCCCCCATATTTTTCTATGACACACCTCGTCAGCTTCGCTGGGACCAGTCAAGTCCACTCGGTCGACTTGTTCCAGGGCTAGCTTTCCATCTGTCGTCCTGATGCGTGGTGGAGTGGCATCCTATACCGCCGCTACCTGAAACCCAAACAATCAGAACAGTTCAGATTTCTGATATTTAGATTGAACTAGATGGACCTAAGATCATCCTAGATCCATAAATTTAGATTGGCAAACGGGGATCATCTTTCGGAAAAAAGGACAACGGGTTATGCAGGACTCCGCAGGCTTCAGTACTGCAAATCGCAATGGTCATAGATGACTGGCCATGGATACTAAGTATGGGTAAGCGGCTTTCTGGAAGGCTTTGCGTCCAGAGTGCTCAAGCCAAATCCTCCGGGGCGGGGTAATGGCTGGGGCAATCACTTCCCAATTTTTTGAAGCTCCGGTTGAGTGGTACACCAAGCAGCAGTTTTGGGGTATGTAATGCAGCAGAATGACAATTAATACCATACAAAACCAGGAGGTCTTTCGATGATTTCAGTCCAGTCCAGTCTTGGAACGAAACAACCCTCCGTTACAAGCGCTTTTTGCCCTCAATAAGCTGCTGCAATGTCGATATCTATTTGAGAGAAATCCCCAAATGGCACAGAAGAATCCCCCCAGCGAAAATGAGGCGGGAAAATCTGCCTAACCATTCCAAACTAACACACCCCCTGCCATTTTTCTCTTCAACTTTCCTCTTCAAGAAATGGTGATTCTCCAAGCTGAGGCACAATCATTCAAGGTGGCCCACGAAAAAATATCTCCGCCATTCAAATTGCCTAAGGCCTAAACCAAGCCAGGCATGGTAGTCTGGTAGCCCGGCTTGGATCTCCCCCGAATTTCTCTGGCCTCAGTGGATCCTGTTCTGCTGTAAGTTCCGTTGGATGATTCTGTTCACTGCATTTTTTCATGAACGAAACAGATCGAAGTAGCAATAAAATGCAAGAAACATGGCACTAAACAGGGCACTCAACAGCCATCACTCTGACTGGGTACCAATCTCTCTAGGTGCTGGAACTTGCTCAAATGAATGCATTGGAGGACTCACTTCATAGATCTCACCCCTTTGGGGCCGTATAAATTATCAACTCCACTACTTGCTAAGGAAGCGTTTCTGGGAGGATGTCAATCCGGTTAGAGGTTTCAACATAATAAGCCATATCAATATATTCATGTCTAATACATATTTATATGTAGCACGGATATGCACATATACTGCAATTATATATCTATATATATATATATATTTTATATATATATTATGCAAATATATGTATATATATACATATCTTATATATATATATATGAATAATGCAAATATATGTATATATATATATACACATATTAATCTATATACGCAAATTATATTCCTGTCAAGTGGAAGGAAAGGAGCTCTATCAAGTAAAAGAATGCCAGCTCCATCAACTCAAAAAATAGTCACACTATCATCTTATAAAAACAATAACATAAAACAAGAGTTCTCTAAACCATCAACCAACTCAACCAACTCGACCGTCAGTCTGAGTCAGGTGTCACGGTGTCCAACGAAAGGTGTCCTTGTGAGATCCGCGCCATCAACGAAAAGTGCCGTTCCGGCAGGCGGCGTTTGGCCGCCACGGACTCCGTGATCCAAGTGGGATGAACGATGTATTGAACGCAGGCCAGAGCGGATGTGGCCTCTCAGAAACCCAGCCGGATTTACACTTTTTTTGACAAAACGAACTGGAAATCATATTTTTTTTAATATGGTGTTCATATGATTTTAATAGCCTTATAATGTACTGTATAATTACATAGACAAATCATGGTAAATCATCAGATAGGCCATTTTTCCATGGCTATGTTAGGTATGTTAGTTTACTGGAGGCAGTTAAGAACCCTGAATTCCCAGGAAAGCCACTAGGTAATGGATGGAAAGGGATCCATGATGATAGAAGTCTGGATGATCAATAGGTCTGTATTTTGTTGGGGCGGGGGGGGACATTTAAGAGATGTTCATTTCAAGAGTCAATGCAAGAAAAGTAGCTCCCGGAAAGAAAGAAACTACAAACCGGACTCTTTCCGCGTTGCTTACTTAGACGGATCGTTACCTTCATGCCTATCTTGATTATCCTGTCCCCTGGAGTTTACCCCAAAGTGCATCGTGTCTATGCCAACCTATTTCAGCCTATGCCTGCTTATCATGCTTATCTGTCATGCTTATGTGTTTATTGTGAATCTTTAATTGATCAGGAGTACCCTTCTGGTTTCCACTATTTCAAAACAGGACAAGAAACATCCCTCAAAGCATGTCGTTCTTTGGCACCACTCAGCTGGCTGCAAACCACATGTGTCACTTGGCGTTTTGCCAGGCGTGGGCAAAGGTTTGCACCATGAAGACGCGCCACTTTGCCCAACGCATATGCGGAAAGCCCGCCTGACGGGATGGCTCACGGCCAACGTGCGCATAGCTGGGAAATGGCCGGCTATAAAATGTTGCAAACATATATGTCAGTCCTCAATTCTTTCGGCCAATTCTGTATAATGGCAAGGTGTTTTTTTCTGCGAATATAAGAGGCTGATTGCAGACTACAAAAACCAGTCGTGACAAGGACTGGGCATCGTGGTCCCCGATATGCCTCCAATCAGAATTCCTCAGCTTGAAGAGGAAAGTCATCTCAACGAATGCTAATTAATATCACCGGTAGGTAGAACAAGATATGTTTGCCATTTTTGCCACTCTCCAGGCCGTCACAATTTTCGTCGACTCTGCTGGGGTTGTTGTTGGCAACCCCTTTCAGTTGTTTAGAAGGTATAACAAGGCCGCAGGCCAGCAGCGACCCCCAAAAAGTACACACAGTGACCGCAGCAAAATATCCCTTTGCATTGGAGGTGCATTGGTTCTTCAGTTGCTTCTCACCACCTATCAAGCATTTCAGCATTTCCCATGGCCAGCAATGAGTTAGGAAAAACATGTCATCTTTTTTTATCTACAAATTGTAGCTGCAATCTGCCAATCTTCCCCATTTCAACGCCTCCCACATCCACACGGCCATCAAAGTAAATGAAGCAGTTTCGGAAGAGATCCAACTGCACAGCTGTCCCTTCTGCCTGGTAGGTTTCATGGTGCAGGGCACGGGGATGGAACTGAGTTCACCTCCGTTTCAAAGTTGCATCCAAACAATTTTTAGTCGTCACTTTTTGGAATTGATATGTGCATAGTGCATATATGTGCGCATTTTTTGATGAAGAAATGAACTAACAAACGTGTGCATACATATCTGCTTTGGATCATTAACAAGTTTTTCAAGTCCAGGTCTTTCATGTCACCGAATGGACAGTCATGTCTGAGCCGTGGCTGTGCTGAGAGGTTCAGTTTCAATTAGCACTGGTAGTGTGGTATACCCTATGAATGATCAACACTATATAGTGATTAAAACATTACCTATATAGTCTTGCACCAATTATATACCTATGTGGTTGCCACCTATATTAATAGTTTAACGCTGAGTCGTGATTGGTGGTTTCAATCTCTTCCAGCCCATGCCCAACATTGGCAATCGGCATCCCCAAATATCCCAAGTATGGTCCCAACACCGCAGTCTGTAAATTAGACTTGCGCTCTGCAATCTCAGTTGCAAGTTGATGTGATACACTCTGGTAAACTAATATAGCTATGGAAAATCATCATTTTGAATACTAGGTTACTAGGTGCAATGAATCAACTATAAACGACCATTTTCAATAGCTTTGTGAAAAAATGACCAGAAGGTAACCCAATGACCATCATCGATCTGCCTCTGTTCCCAAGCAGTTGGTCACAGATCCGAAGAGCCGTGCGTCAACCTGCTGTGTTTCCAACTTTCGCTGCCGCTCCTCCCAGTAGCCTGGGCTGCTGGAAATTCCCCGATTGAGTTCGATGATTTTCCCAAAAAGGATATAAACCCCCATTGAATGTTTGGGGATTTCCTGTTGCGTAACTCCCAGTGTTCCCCTGTCTTGAAGGGCTTCGACAGCACACCTTCGCAATCCGCCAGGACACCTGACCACGTGACTTTCTCGCCATGGTCCGAGATGCACACGCCGTGCATCCCGGCGCTAGGAAGCCGCCGCCGTTTGCTCGGCACGGCCGGCGTTGGCGCGGTGCCCTCCAAGGCCGAGTCCGAGGCGGCTGGGTGGTCCAAGCAACCCCCTCCAGGTCGGTGAATCTTACCAAGCGACAGCCACTCATCAAGGCTTATGATCTATTGTTGGGCCGAACTGGGGCGCTTGAATCCTCTTTGGTGAACTACCCCTCTCAGCTGTGCGGGCCCCAATTACTAAGTGGCTACTAATCATAATCTTGTAAGCTGGTTCCATGTGGTTTTACCCCGGTTATTAATCTGGCTTATTCACCAGTTACTACTCTCTGGCAATATGACAGTTTGCTATAGAAAATCACCATTTAAAATAGTTTGGTAGATCATCAAAAAAGACAGGCCATGGCTTCCTAGTCATGAAATCACCATTGCTGTTGGCTAAACCCCATCAAAATCCCATGATTATATAAATCACCATGGGTGCCGGCTAAATCCTATAAAAGTCCCATGCAATCAGCCCTCTTGTTGACTAAATCCAATTAAAAATCAATTAAATCACCACTGTTCTTGGCTAAACCCCATTCCACCAACTCAAACCTTTTCTTCAAAACCACGCTAGGCCTTCCAGGATGAAGCCATGAATCCAAGGACCTGCCAGCGATGACTTTGTGTCAACTGATGTCAGCTGTATATCTTGTGCTGCAAATGTGAATGCATATATAGTAAAAAGGAATATACATTCGTGATATATGTTACAAATGTTATATATATATGTGCTTTACTTTATAGTAAATATACCAACTATCTGTATATATATATATGTATATATGTGTGTGTGTTTATAGTAAATATATCAACTATGTATATATATATATATATGTATGTATACTTGTTGTTTGTCCTCCCAGCCCATTGATGCGCATGTCGCAGCAGCTGTGCATGCTAAACTTCATCAAACGACAGGTTGGCCACAAGTACATATGGAATATGTTTTGTTGTATATGTATATTATATGAGTATAATTTGTATGTTTGTACTGTAGATTATTATCTATCAATATACCTCTGGTTCAAATATTTGATGTACTCAATGTAAAGGTCTAGAAACAACCCAATGACATGTATGTAAAACGTATGATATGCATAGCTATGGGATGTACACACTTTGCTAGACATGTCCAAGTCCCAATTTCTGAGGTAGACTCAAGCAGTTTCTACTAATTATATAGCAGAGTGCAACAGCCAAAGGAGTCACAATTCTAGAACATCGAAGGTTGTTGCCAAGTCTTAGAAAGGATTTTCACGTTTGGAACAGCATAGTCAAACAGAATGAATCTCTCACCTGACCATGGCAGTTGGGAAATGGATAACGTTTCTCAATGCATTTAACGAATCATATTGAATCTATTGAATCTATTGCATTTTGCATAAAACTGGGATTCGAAGCAGCTAGGCTAGCCCTCTACCAGGGCCTTTCTGACAACGTGATTCAGAACTGGTCCGACTGGATCCCGCTGGTCGTTTGCAGTTTGACCCATACCAATGGGAGACCGCCCTGAAGTCAAACATGAATGACGAGAACATCAAAAAAAAGTGTAGCAGTAGCAACTATATTTGCCATATTCAAATCCATCTAAAAATAGTGAAAATACATGAACACCAACTAGTGTCAAGTCCAATGTCAGCCATATTCTCGTACAGCTGAGATTCTGCAGAGTTTCCACCATGCCTGGAGGTCATCTGCCCATGATGCCCGATGGTCGCTGTTGATCTTCAATAGACTATGAACCCTCTCGTGAACGTTTGTATAGATGTGGGAAAATGACCTCACCCGTAGATCATTTTCTTAGGGAAACATTGTGTTTTAAATATCTGCATAGATGTTGGTTTACCCTGGGGCATTCTATTCCTCCAGTGAAATCGGGCTCGATGAAACAAACAAAGCTATAGGTCTACTTGCGAAGCCCTGGGGTCTGGCCACCACATTCGCAAGATCCTGCTTGCTTTCAGGAGCCATAAAGACAGAAGGTCCTTAGGATCCTTAGGTCTAACGGTCTAACCCCAACATAAGAGACTGCTTCCCTCAGCATTTCGAGAAAGCTTTTCAATTCCTTTGGCAATTCATGAAGTTGCGGTCGTCAGCACATGGTCTATACCTACCTCGACCTTTGTCAATCCTGCATTCAGACACCCTGGCTACTGGTTGTTTAATTCGGGGTGAACAGCCCGGTGATGGATCGATGGATATGTCTATATGAAGACAAGCATCCCCCAATTGTCAATGAAACAACCCAAGGGCTACTGATCCTGGGTTCAAATTACGGGAAGTACTCCAGGTCAAGCATTTGATGCATGATCTACTCTTTGTCCCTAGCGATATCATTGCCCCCAAGAGTGATGATGCAATGTCTCCGAATGGTTTGGTTTGAATGGGGCATCAGTGCAATTGGAAACAGTCTCGGATAGCTCCCGGGCGGGACTTACGATTGAAGATAGCCTACATGCCTTTTAAAAGATATCTCAAGTTATCCATTGGTGCACTCCTCAATTTTTCAGTCATCTCCTCTACTTGTTGGCGGACAGGGGTTCCCACGGTGTATAAGTGTGTAATCCCGATCAGGCCAGGTAGTACAACTCCATATCAATCCCATACAACATCACTATCAACCGGCAAGAATGTTGGGTATGACGTATGGCCACATTGAAGTTGGCATTATGAGTGGACAAGAGACGATGGAGACACGAAACCATTTTTGTCGCAGCGCAAAGCTCCCTCACTACACCCTGAAACCTGACATGGAACCCAACCTTGCAATGTTTGGATGGGACACTGAAACTATTTCCGCTAATCAAAGACCATTGCCGTCTTTGATTACCAAAGGGCATCTTCCGCCCCAAAAAATGCTGGTTCCATGTTGGCTTCCAAGGGGGCGGGCCGAGAATCGAACTAAAGAATCTACTGCAGCAGTATGAACGAACGGGTGCTTTCAAAGCAGGAAGCGAGATTGTCAAAGGCTTGTCTCAAAATATGGGACTAGCCTCATTTTGACCTGCTTTTCAATGGGGATAGCTGTGGTCTAGCATTGTGGGGTAACATCCCATTTTCCAACAAATGCAGGAATTCTTGTCAGGTTCAGGTCTAATGCCATGTACCCATTGGTTGTGCTTGCAAGGGAAGAGTACGCAAGCTTCTACTGGTCGAACTATCAGTCAAAGAAGCAGTGGGGACAGGAAACCTATCATGGCAACCTTTAGAATAAGGATTCAGAAAGCACCCATCCCGCCCACCGCTCGTTGTAAATTTGAATTGCTTGTATTGCGACAGCTATGAAGCTTGTTGCCTTCACTTAGTGATGCAGCTGCGAGTGTAAGTGTGTATTTTTCGAAATCGGGTGGAGATGTTGAAGGAAAACCTAGAGGAAGCCCCACCATTTTGAGAGGACACCAATGATTTCTGGCAGATTTTCCCATCATTGTGAAGGCGAAACTATTGTCGAATACAAAATTCACAATCAAATTGATGATGTGAACTCATGATTTTTCACTACCAGTTTAGACTACCAAGGGGCAAAAGGTCGGCCCAAAATTCATCGCATTCACACATTCCACATTGACACAGCCTTAGGCCATACCGTGTTTTTGCTGAACGGGCCGAAAACGACATCAAGAGATTCAAGGGAGTTATTTGGCTTTATCTGGAAATGGGGGAGGCCCCCAAGTTATAGCCACTTGATAAGGAATATCATGATATTTGGAATGCTTCATTTTCAGACAAGCCCAGTTTATCTACAAAGACCTGGCGATGCCCATCGGTGAGAGCATTGCCGTCGGCTGTTTCACTCCATCCAAGAATATTGAGTCATCTTGAGATCTGTGTGCAACTTTCCAAATGGACATTTTCCCAGGTATTTGTACCGACCCCCTCGGCCGCGAGTGAAAACTGTGAGCTCCCATCTCCAGATTCTCCTTCCGTACAGTGGCAGCTCTGAGCTGCCACTTGCCAGCTAAACATGCTCTGCATGATGCTGTTCGGCACAGTGTTCCCACTGTTCCTGATGAACATTCTAGGATTGCTGCTGTGACGTCGGTGATTCCCATAATTCACTGGATTGGTCAAGGGAAATTTCAAAGGAAACCCATGGATTTGCAGCCAAATGTGCTGGGTTCTCTACAAACTTACCCTACTCAGCCAGCCATTCTGGGAATAAATCAGAATCGTTACCCTCTGGTTATGACTCACATAGCAATGGAAAATAGCACATTTTGGATGATTTTCCCATTAAAAACCTCCATTTAGTTCGGGGATTTTCCATGGCTATGTTAAATAACCAGAGGGTAAATCTTCACTGATCTTGACTGTGTGCAATCCAAGTCTTTGGAGACCAAACAACCTGAGGGGCAACCCACGCTGAAACTATAGCACACTGACTGGTCCACTGGCGTCTAGCATTGCATACATATATATATATATATATACACATGTATTGTATGTATGTACCTGCATATATATACAGAATATATATATATACACACACACACTTTATACATGTGTGTATACATGTATACATATGATTACATATGTATATGCAACACGATACATTAATACCTTTTGTATGTATATCAACGCGTAAACGCGTACAGCACATCGGCTGCAATATGATTGTTGGGTTCCCAGGAAAAAAACATTCAACGACGTCAAGATTTTTTTCCGGAAATCCCAGGAGAGGCACACTTTGCAACACAAGTCTGGTCTTCATAGCTGGCTGTTGCATAAACGAACCATTTACCAGCCCTTCCTTACCTTCACAACAAAAACATAGATTTACAGCACACTCTAACAGGGGCTTATCAACCATCAACAACCACGATTTTTTCGGGGCGAATCTGAATACGTAATCTAATCCTTAGTGACTTAGTGGGGGTGACCGAAATGGTGGCCGCTTGAACCTCCATAACTCAAGTCGACAAAGGTAAATCAGTGGATAGCCAAAAGGGTTAGCCCCGAGAAAGTGAAGGTCACCAGCTTTTGCCAACAGAACCACTTCCTTTTGCTCAGGAACAGCAGTCCTCACGCTTGAAATGGAAAGGCCATTTCCCCTTTCCAAGGGGAGACTCGCATCATCTGCGATGGCACGGAAAGCCTGGCAATTTGCCAAGTGTCTGGAAAGACAGCGATGGCGATTCGATCTTATTTGATTCTCATACGCGAGGATGATTCAGGCACCAGCCTCCCAAAAGAATCTGTAGGTGAGTTTTACCCAAACGTATGCAGGGTTTCCACATGTTCTATCTTTTTTTGGTTTTGTTATACTACTATATACGGCTGTGGTGAAATTATGTGAAATTGACATGTCCCAGTAAAAACAGGTAAAAACAGGAGAAGAATGCAAGGCATCGCCTTGTGAGTAGCAGATCGTCCTAGTCAACCGGTTGAAGGTGATGTGTCCAAGAATTCCAAGTGAGGTTTACCAACCTCAAGCACAAGATAGATATTCATGTTTCAAATACTCAGGAATCTGCATTGTTCATAGTCATAATTAGTGGGAAAAGGCTGGATTTCCAAAGCAAAACAAGCAGGCTGGCGGCTAAATCACGCAAGTCTTCACACGCTTTGCATGTTGGCATGTCACACCATACTTGGTTGTCAACACAATTTGTGACCAAAAGGCCGAAACAATGAGAGCGATGCACTGTAGATAGACTCTCGTATGTACGCCCAACAATTTATATTGTTTCATATGGGATACAACGTACTGACAAATTCTTTGGCTGGCCGCCCAGAACTTCACATGCCTTTCTAAAGGTACGAGTAGCCAGTAAACATCTGTTCCCATATTATGCAACCATGCATGTGGAACATTGGGTACTGTATCATAATGGTATGATACTTTCAGCAACAGCCAACCCCCAAATATTCAAAGCAAGATGACACGATATTCTCTGCAGAGTGCAAAGACGCTTTCCAAACACGAGTGACGAGATTGCCAAGGGCGCCTTTTTGGGGCAAGGCCCATCTTTTCTCGACCAATGGTCAGCTTCTGGATCTGGGTTTCTTGGGAAACAACTCGGATCAGGGATTCTCATCACCGCACCCCAGGAATCCAAAGCAAAAAGCACCCCCAACCTCACCAAACATCCCGAACCTGTGTTGACTCAGTTGACCACGAGTTGAGCACCTTGCCCTGCTAAGCGTCAAAAAAACATATTCACCGTTCGAAAGGCTATAAACACCGGCAGTGTGCACGCCCGATGCCGTCTGCCAAAGGCTCACAACCTGCTGGGGACAGTCTTACATCCAAAGCAGCAACTGGTGATAGATTCATGAAACTACTATGTGCTGATGATTATTTTGAGTATTATTTCCAGAATGTGATAATGGTTGGTTCGATCAATGGAAATCATTACTTCATTACTCACCATCAACGAATACAGTGATGAATCATGATGAATTGAATGCAAACGGAAGTACAAGTACCTACCCTACCCAACAAAAAAATGCAGCATCATTTTCATCATTGTAGTACTGAATGGTTTTTGGAAGGCTTCCTAGTTCGTGTATCAATCTTCCGGAACCTCATCTCAGGGCGGACCACTAGAACTGGGCTTCCAGGTTGGACAACCTCACATCTATTGGCATGCTGAAGACCGAATGAAAGCCCGCCAGATGTGGGTCGTTTCAGATGGCCACTGCATTGTTCCCCCCGGTCTGAAGCCTCCAACGTTTGCATGCAAGCCTGAAAGCCGCATCCAAAATGCCTAATAGTTCCAGGGCGGATGTTCCAGGCAACTCCCCTCTCTCATCGGCATCAATTAGTTCCAGGGTTGTTAAATTTAGAACTGGACCCGGCTGGAAAGCCTGGTCCATCTCTTCATTCCTCCAAGTCATCTGGTTGGCGTAGAGATGAACTGCTTGCGGCGCTCATGATTTTGCTGGAACTTCGCATGGGGCTTTGTGCTGCTGGACCTGTATTCACCTGACTGCTGCTGGAGTAAAAACCTGACTGAAACTACAAAGAAGGTCAGAAATTGCACGACTTTGGAAGATGTTTTTGGGTCCCCATTGTCCAGCTACTTTGGAATAAAGAAAAATTGTAGTACATGTCGTTTTTCATGCTCTTATCTCTTTCTGTCTTCTGAAATTCTCATCGATCTAGCTACCTTTCTCCCCCGGGTAGGACTGCAAATTGAAAGATGGTGGCCATAGAACCTGCCGCCCAGTCACATAGAAGTGCCGCTGCACCAAATGATGCGCGTAGCGGGAGAAGAAAATGTTCCCCAAGATGGCACCGCCAATCACAATCCCCACCAAAGGAACTATACCCAAGAAGCAGCCTGTCACCAGCACGAGCGGGGCAGGACAAACAACCATAAACAAAGGCAAGGGTCACATAGGAAAGACAGGTGCAAACAAAAACAGCCAATCAAACAAAAGTGGCAAGTGTATACATGTTAAAGATTGTTGAACCTTGCGGCCATGATTGCTTTTATCTCGACCGTGATTCGCATGGAATTTGCACCCCTCCTGCATGATAGAGTAATAAACATGGGAAGTCTCCTGGTTGAAGAGCAAACGCCGCAAACAGTGGACGAAGGGACATTCAATGAATGTTGCATGCAACATGATTGGAACCAGCCGTTTGCCAAATGTTGTTTCTGCAAAATGTGGCAACTTGGTGCTGCGAATGGCCTGCGTATAGTGACTGGATGCGGAATTTCCGGTCAGCAAAGAGGAGGCAGCCCAGCCATACCCTCTCTCTCTTTCTTTTCTTTTCTCTTCTTTCTTTCTTCCTTTCTTTTTCTCGCTCTCCCTCTCTCTCTCTTTCTCTCTTTGCTGGGTTTTATCGAAGCAGTCAACGAAACAGGGCCTGTTTATGTGCCTCTGGTCAATGGACTGATGGGAATCTATTGCAAAAAACCCTTGGCTCTACCATCGAATCCCTTCCCGGATTAAGGCTCCAGTCACTAAACCGAGTAAAGGAACCAGTAGAAACAACCAACAACCTTCCTGCTGAAAATCCGTGAGCATCAGAAAAGAAGTGTTCAAAACCCCCATCATTTCATTTCATGCTCCTGGTTGATTGATAGGGGGTCCCATAATCATCACCCTCCCACTACGGAGGCGAGAGTGCCAACAAGGCAGAGATAGCGCACCTGTGACTGGCCAACTAGCAACACCGAAGGCAATGCCCAAGACCCAAAAGCAGCCACCAGCGATGACTAGAAGGTACCGCGTGGAGGTGTCCTGCGAGGAGACATGATACCGAGCTGAGCTCAGTATGAAAGGTTCAATAAGGGTAACCTGAAATAAACGAACTGCAAAACCAATGAAACCATGACTGGCAGTTCAATTTGTTCATACATGTTGACCCCATTTGAGCCTAATGATTCAAATACGTTCTGGCATGTTCTGGCTTACATCTCCACACTGTTTCCTGATGGTTCAGAAATAGTTCATACTTTATCCCCAGGCATATTTTTTCCCCATAGATTCCAAATCCCCATTCCCAGGTTGGTGGTTTCCCCCCTTCAAGAATATTCTCGTCAATACAGATCATCATTCTAGGCAGGATGAAAATAACAAACATTTCCAAGATTCCCCAATTTCTGACACCATCACCCACAAAATTCACAGAATCGATTTCTTATCCACAATGCACTCATTGTTCTAGATGAAACCATGCTGAACCCAACTATCACTAGCTCATTGTGGTACTCAAATGGTACATCCATGTACAGTACACTCCCACGTTTTCCCAGTCCAGGTGTTCATTCATACCGGCCTGACACTATTGTTAAAACAACCATAACCTCTGGTCATTCAACATAGCCGCATAGCCATGAAAACGGAACCATTTGTAGATGATTCACCTCATATTTCCATGGCAAATTTCCATGGCAACGTTTTCGAGCACCGAAGGGTAGCTCAAGCTATCGAGAAATTCAGCCAACAAAATTGTGGTTTCAACTGCCCCAGATCACTCAATATTCAAGATCGTCGTATCACCTGACATAAAATTATTTATCATCGAAGTTGACGAATTACATCCTATTATATCCCCGGTATATCCCCATTGATATTTGCATTATACCCTCCAGTGGAAGGGCCGAAAGCAAAAGGCTGAGGAGGGTATTCAAACGTGGCAATGGAAAATAAGATATGCATGGCTGATTTCCCCGTTGAAACCTCCATTTAGTTCGGGGATTTTCCAGCTAGCCACGTTTGATGAAACCAAAGGGTATATCCCATAATCATCCCATTAATACTCGTATATATATATATATACATACACAGAGTATTATATACACATATTAATTATAGATGGGTAAATAACTGGTAAATATAGCCATAAACCATAGTTAGCCATAGTCAACATCCCATTGATATGGCTATGAGTGAAAGCCCTGGCACCCTAGGTACCCTAAAACAGCTGGTGAATGGATGTGCATTCCCGCAGTCATAAGGTAATTTCATGGGTTTTGACTCATCTCCATATATCATCATATATCATTATAGATAGGAAAAAAAAACATAAACCATAGTTAACCATAAATGAATTTCCCGTTCATATTCCTATTTAACCATATAAAATATAAAGTCATGTTTTTGGCGTCAACGCCACTAAGAGGCCATGTGCGTGTTGTCATTTTGGGAGGGGATGGGGTGGAAGGGGTGGGGTGGGCTAATAACGTTCATTTGCAGTTGCAAACCTAAGTCGTGCTACGTTGCTGTACATTCTCTCACACTTCTGCACATACGTTATGCTACGTTGCTGTACTTTCTCTCACACTTCTGCACATACGTCAAAATAGGTTGATGTACGTTCTCTTACACTTCTGCGCATACGTCACGCTACGTTGCTGTACGTTCTCTTACAGTACACTTCTGCACATACGTCAAGCTACGTTGATGTATGTTCTCTCACACTTCTGCACATACGTCATGCTACGTTGCTGTACGTTCTCTCACGCTTCTGCACATACGTCATGCCACGTTGCTGTACGTTCTCTCACACTTCTGCACATACGTTATGCTACGTTGCTGTACTTTCTCTCACACTTCTGCACATACGTCACGCTACGTTGATGTATGTTCTCTTACACTTCTGCACATACGTCATGCTACGTTGCTGTACGTTCTCTTGACACTTCTGCACAGAATTAGGAAATACTTTTATGCTGCTGTGTGGCACAAAGCCCTGACATGCAAAGTCTTGAAAAAACTTGGCGAACTTTGTGCTTGAAGAAAAAAAAAGAACTTTTGCAGACAGCTCCGGCGACAGAAAATCACTGTTTCGTTGTGGTGAAACACTCATGTTTGCGAATTCGAGGTGGCCCTTCACACGAAATGCACCTCGAAAATGATGATGAATTATGAAAATTGCTGAATTACCAGAGTTTTGAACATTTCAGCAATGAAGATGTCTTTGGCTGATGTCATCACCGACACGGCCTCTTACAGACGTTGATACCATGTTTTTCCATAATTTTCTATAATTTTCTTCTTGTGATTATTCTATTCCATCAATTTCCATTATTCCCCCTATGAAGCCAGTGACCCACCCTGAATTTTCTCACGGAGCGTCCATGAGTCGCTGAAGCAAGTCTTCAGCCACCACGAAATCGCTCACGTGGCCGTTGCGGTAGATAACGTCCACCTACCAGAGCCAGAGCAATTGCGGTGCCCCAGGGTAGTTCTAACGAAGTTGGTGAAATTCATGGAATTTCAGGGTGATTTCATTTGATTTTTATACGATTTTAGATAATGATTTAAAGGATTTTAATGGGATACAGTATGCAATCTACTTATTCAACATAGCGAAAATGGCCCAAGTATAGATAATTTATGATGCTCTACTTTTCAAAACACGTTATTTTCCATAGCCACGTTTAATTACCAGATGGGTAAAACCAACAGAACTACGATTTATATGATTCTACACCGATTTCTGGCAGGTATAAATTGAGTGTTGAAGACATCCTTACGGTGGTTTCACACCAAGAACCATCAGAACTTGGGGGCACCACCGGACACCCAAGCAATGGTAAGAATCATAAGGAAGATCATGGGAAAGCATGAGCATCTGCGGAATAGAGTAAGGGATTCAAGCAGGTCAATGGGCCATTTCGTTGATTGCACCCGCTTCACATAACATGGCCTTTCAGTCGCAAGAAAATCGTGAAAGGACCAGCGAAAAGCTGCTGGTCAGCAAGCAACATCCGAAGCATTTGTCTGCTAAAGGCACAGGGCTCGCTTTGGTCAAAATCATCCCTCTATGGATCTCTATGGTGTAGGCGAAGCTCTTAAATCAATCCGCGGTTGCTTTCACAAACTAATACCTTAAGAATCAGGAAAACCATTTGAAAGCCACATCCGGAACTAGCGCAGGCTTCGTAAGGCACATGAATTATGGCCAGAGATAACATAATATCATATAATATCAATTAATATCATATGATTCTTAGCTTCAGCTGCATTTCAACATTAACTATCCAGTTCATCTGGAACATACAGTATATCATTTTCCTGGGTCATTCTGGGTACATCTACACCAAGCCTCTTTACATCATACGGCGTAGTAAATGCCAATTTACAACTGTCAACAACCCGTCGTTGGAGCAGTCTCGAAAACCTTGGTTGGCTGATGATTTCAAGGATCACCTACTACCAAATACTTGGGAAATATGATAAATATCACAATTACTATCGAATATCGAAATATCATAAAGAACATACTATCCATTGGAATTTCATGGAATTTCCATAGTTTCCAGACCTTGGGGAGTTTCCAACCACTTTGAGTCCGCCGCCTCTTGGCCCACTTTGACCTTGCTCCAAAAGGAGGGCTGGGAGCCGCATTTGGAGCGCACAGGAACAGGTCCATCGTCCGACTGCGCGATGAAGTCGATGGTGATGGAAAAGCTCTGACCTGGGCATTTCTTGGGTCTGAACATAGTGGATTAAACCTCATTTATGGCAACGTGTGAATAGGGAAACTGATGATCAACTCTTGGATTTTGATGACTGTTCTCGGCCATGCTCCTCCAAAATGTGAGGGAAATCCTGTGAATTCCTCATTCCGTCAGGGTCACCCAGCGACCCCAACGTCCCTCCTTTCGCCAAGACACCGCCGACGTTTTCGTGATTGTGTTTCCTCGGATCCCCGTCGGAGATGGACTGAGAGAACGACAGATCCAGGGGTTGGTTCAAAAAATTGGAACCACACATGCCATGGTGATAATGTTCCAAATCTGATTTGCATACTAAAACTGACATTTGGAACTCGAAATCCAATTTTTCTGCATATAAAATTGTCATGCAGTATGTACAGTAGATCTTGTGACCAAGTCATTGGACGCCGTTCAGCAAACTTGCAGCGCGATGAACTTGAGATGTTTCTTTGAGTGAGCCCCACCGTGGTAAATATTGTGACATATAGTCTATCTGACATCTTATCTACATTCTGACATCTTATGACATATTATCTAACATTGTCTGCGCCTAAGATTCTATCTGACATTTTCCCTTGCATTTTATAGGGCGTGCTTTCTGGCATTCTATCTGACATATTATCTCACATTCTATCTGACATATTATCTGACATTCTATGCGACATTTTATCTGGCGTTTCATCTTGCGTCTTTTAGGGCCTTCTTTCTGGTATTCTATCTGAACATTTATCTGACATTCTATCTGGCATTCTAAATGCTATCTGACACACACACACACATATATATATATATTATATACATATATATTCCCATATATATATATATATATATATATATCCGCCGACCCCGGCCTTGGCCAAGGCAGGGGCGGCGCCTGGGACCACCGGAGGTGTGGAACTTGGCTCTTTCGTCNTTTTTGTTGCCGTTCAAGCCTGCCGTTTGCCAGCCTTCAAACCTTTTTGTTGCTGTTCAAGGCTGCCGTTTGCCAGCCGTCAAACCCTCCAAAACTCTCCAAATGCCTTTTTGGCACNCTGCCGTTTGCCAGCCTTCCAACTGTCCGGACGCCCCAAAGGCCCTTTGGCACCCCGTCCATAGCTTTTTGTTGCCGTTCAAGCCTGCCGTTTGCCAGCTGTCAAACGCTCCAAACCCTCCAAAACCCTCCAAACCCTCCAAACCCTCCAAGCCATCAAAAGGCTCTCCAAACCTTCCAAAGGCCTGTTTGGCATCCTGCAAAGTGCCATGGCAACAATCTTGCCGCATCAATAGCTTTTTATTGCCGTTCAAGCCTGCCGTTTGCCAGCCTGCAAACGTTNAAGTGCCATGGCAACAATCTTGCCGCATCAATAGCTTTTTATTGCCGTTCAAGCCTGCCGTTTGCCAGCCTGCAAACGTTCCAAATGCTCCAAAAGGCCTTTTTGGCACCCCCAATTCTGCAGGCAAAGGCATCAAAGCCACACTTTTTTGGCGCCCACCTCCGCGTTTAAACGTTCCAAACCCTGCAAAGGCACCCCCAATGCCGCAGGCAAACGCCCCAAAGCTACAGAACTTCGCAAGCAAAGGCATCAAAGCCACATCACAACAGTTTTTTGTTGCCGTTCAAGCCTGCCGTTTGCCAGCCTTCAAACCTTTTTGTTGCTGTTCAAGGCTGCCGTTTGCCAGCCGTCAAACCCTCCAAAACT
>BGPT01002594.1:37720-65153 GCA_003297045.1 Symbiodinium sp. clade C Y103
TGTTGATTTAGATGGAGCTTCTAACTCTGACCCATACTTACAGTACACCCCTCAATAAAATTGGGGTCGGCGGCACCAGGGCGTTAGCCCATTCTATTACATTTTATCCGGCATTCTATAGTCTATCTGGCATTTTGTCTGGCATCGTTCGCACTTGTTCGGGTGCGGGGAGCCCCACAGAGAGCTGGCGAGCTCGGGATAGGGTGACATTCTAGACGAGGCTGGCAAGGAAGCTGGCGAGTGAGGGAGTGGGGGAGGTGGCGAGATGTCTTGTTAAAATCTAGAGATCCTCACCTGGCGGGTGGGGATGATAACAATGAACAAAAAGGGGGGGCGGGCTTTCATTGTTGCTGAGTTTTCGTCGATACTTATTCTCCATTTCTGTGTCGAAAGTGAAAAACATTACATAAGTGAGAAGGCGGTTCAACAGTGACCGCTGTTAAGAGAACAACCGTTCAACAGCATTTCTCTCATTTCTCTCTCACCTATATCTTTTCTTTGTCGTATCATGTGAAGGTCAAGGTCCCAAGTTTCAAAGGTATAAGGGTGCTTCTTCAAATCGGCCCGACTTACAACATGCTACACAGCCATTTCCAAAGTTCGGGCATCCATTTTGCCACGATTCTCTTTAATGGTGCCATGGCAGCGCCTCATCTCTTCATTCCCCTCGTCCAGAAACTCCTCAGCTTTATGCCAAGGGCTGTGGCTTTGGACAAGAACTTGCTGCTGACAGGTGTGCACAAAGGCTTATTGATATTAATGGGCAATCTGGTTTTGAAAGTTATATTATACATATTGTATAATGATGGTTATAGATGGTTAAAACAATTAATTATTGGAGGGGATTGCCATGGATATGGGTTCGTGTAGTAGCAGCTAGCTCGAAAATTCTGAAACAGTCAGACAGTCAGACTTGATAAGGGGCGGGTATGTTCCGGATCAAATAAAATTCAAAACACATGCCACTGGCACACTGCTAAAGATCCTACTTCAGTTTGCCAAGTGGGTTGCTACCGAAAGCTTTCTTCTTTCAAACAACATAAGTTATCGTTAGGAAAATCTTGGGCCTGCAAACACTGGAAAATATAAAATAATCATTTTGTCATTTTTTGTCATTTTGTTGTCATTTTTTTGTCATTCAGGTTTGTCATTTTGGATTTGTGTTGTCATTTTATTGTCATTTTTTTGTCATTTCTTTGTCATTCATTTTGCGGTCATTCTTTTGTCATGTTTTGTCATTTTTTTTGTCATTTGTCGGTTTGTTGTCATTTTTTTGTCATTTGTTTGTCATTTTCTTGTCATTTTTTGTTATTTTTTGTTGGTTTTTGTCATTTCTCGTTTTTCTTATCAGAAGTGCAAACAAATGCTTTAAAAACTGGAAAATACCGCAAAAATAACCAAAAAAAGGACCAATGACAAAAAATGACAAAAAAATGACCAAAAAAACGACAAATGACAAAAAAATGACCAAAAAATGACAAACAAATGACAAAAACATGACAAAAAAGCGACAAATTGCAAAAAATGACCAAAAAATGACAAACAAATGACAAAAAATGACAAAAAAATGACGAATGACAAAAAAATGACAACAAAATGACAAAGAAATGACAAAAAAATGACAAACAAATGACAAAAAAATGACACCACAAAACAGGAATGACAAAAAAATGACAAAAAAATGACAAAAATAAATACCCAACAACCCTCAGAGTTTGCTGGTAAGATGTTCATAAAGTTATCGCTGTTGTTATTGTTGTTGTTGTTGTTGCTGCTGTTGCTGTTGCTGATCTGTTGCTGTTGCTGTTGCTGTTGCTGTGGTGGTTGTCGTCGTCGTCGTCGTCGTCGTCAAGAAGCAACAACTTTTTAACTTTGCTTGTAACTTGTGTGCGATTTTACACGTGGTTTCCCAAAGAGCAACATGATGGAACACCTCCCTCAAAGGATCTGACTAGGATTTACATGGATTTACAAACATGAATGAACAACATCGCTTGCCCCACCAACCTTGAAGCGAAAAGTCGACAAGGCATGCAAGTTTACTGGAGCAAAACTAATACTTCTGGAAGGAATCAAGCGTAATGTCGGTAAAGCAATGTCATACTTACCAGCCATATAAATTGATGGTTCAAAAACCACCCATAAAATTGGTACAATTCGGGATGGTGTATCCTAGTGCTTTACTAACATTATACTTCTTGGTGCCCTTACACACGTCTGGGTCAACTGCCAAGTCCATGGCTGGCATGGCAGGCATGGGATGGCTCATATCACTTAGGATTCTGCGCACCTATCCACAAGTGTAGTGCATCATGCAATACTTACAAGTAGCTGAATGCTCAAATAAAGCATGTGCAAGTCCGTATGTGTATGAACTCTATGAAACCCCAGGAGGATACCTAAGGATGATTTAGGTTGCTTATTGCAAGTATATCCAGAACCCTCCCGTCAGGCCATCTGTGAGCTGTTTTCTGTTGGATCTCTACCAGCATCCTCCCTACAGTTAAAGCCCTTTGCCAGTATAAATGGTTATAAAATGTTATAAATAGGATCAGAATTTCATACATGGGGTTCTAACTTCTAACTGACTTAAAACTTATAACATCTTATAACTATAGTATTTCGGGCCATAACTGTAAAATTCTCCAAGTTTCCGCCGCCCAGAGTTCTTGAGAGCGAATGCTCAAGCAGCAGCATGGTAATGCAGCAGCTAACCTTCGGAGAAAAACTGCACCAAACGTTCAGACCCAGGAAAAGAGGAAGGTCTGACCCCAAAGCTGCTGCTCAGCCTGTGCCCCAAGAAACCTCCACACCAATAGTTCGGTGGCCACAAAATACAAAAGGAACTTTCCGGGGTATTATGGCAACCAAATCTCAAAGCTCAGGGGGTCCGACACATTTTCCCTCAAGAACCCTAGAAACGCCATAGAAACGCCACAATTCGAACCATTACCACTATATACATCCTTTTACCAATCTTTTACCATCATTACCCTCTGGTAAACTAACATAGCTATTGAACATGGCCATAGAAATAGTTGATTTTCCCGCTAAAAATTGTAATTTTCCATAGCTATGTTAGTTTACCAGAGGGTATCAAACATCCCCTCAAAAAATGGCAAGCTTTTCACCAGCTACGCCAGGCGGCAGGCCCCCGATGATGCCCAGCACTAGGGATACCACCTGAGACGGACATGAAATACTGTGCCAAGCACGGGTTTTCGGCAGTGGACCGACTTAAAATGTTTGGTAATTTTTAGCAATTCCATGATTATATAACCCACACTTTTGTGTTTTTTTTTGGCGGTCACATCTCATCCCATCTCCTGATCAAATCAAGTACATTCAAATACCCCCTAAATAGGCTCCCAATTCATGAATAGTTCCACAACTAAACCGCAATTGTTTTAAGCGTTGTCTTTTGTCATGCGGGGGATGGGTTGCTAAATTCTTCAAACCATTCAATTCTTTGGGTCCATCATTTTGACCATCTGGCCAGCATATAAGATTAAAACGATGTATTACCATTAATGGCATTACATCTACCCTCCATTTGTGGCAACAAGCACAAGACATTCAACATCATTCAACATCATTCAACATTGTTCGACATCATTCAACTATCGAACCAAAGATCACCATCCCAAACCACAAACGGTCCCCTGGTTGACAAAATGATCTCCTCAAACTCATAGATGTGATGTGGGGAATTGGCTGATGGAAATTGCCAAAAGGGACAACACATATGTAAAGGAATAGCTTCCAGAGGTATGACGATGGATGCCCCTGCTATTGAGAGTTGTATTTGAGTCAGGCATGTTTGAGTTCCAGGAGCATATCTGATACTCATTTATAAAAAATATGGCTGGACATGGATAAAGGGATTCTGGAAAATGCCCTCTGGATATTCGGGGAAAAAACATGAACATTCACTCTCATTCAGCACAGGGACTGATCATCCAGGAAAGTGACGATATGTTCGAATCAAATATATGTTTCAGATTTAAGGGCAATATTACCTGAAAAATATCCTGGGATGAATGGCCGGAACATCCCCAAAAGCCAAAATATAAACAGTGTTCCTCTTCACCATGGTGATGTTCCATTGCCAAGTTTATGTTGTACTCTTGTATCCATTTCCCAGAATGGGGAGTTTCACCAATTGAAAAAAGACATGTGCTGGCAAGAACAACACTGACACTTGCAAGAACAAGTTCACAAGCATACCGTGTGTGGCAGTCTGGAAGCCTCAATTTTTGACCAGAAGGTGTTCATTGACATCAGGACCTTCACCACAAAATCTCGGGAGTTTCAGCCATTCAGCTCGGGATTTTCAACCACAAAATAGGGCCTGAAATGGAACGATTGATGTAAAGAACTCTTCAGGTTTGTGGTAGTCACTGACCCGTCATGAACAATCTGCAGAACTGATGAGGAACGCAAACCCAGGAGCCAACATATACTTCAAACGAACCAGATCCCCCAACCATATTCAATAATTACCCTCAATGTCTGGGGCCTCCATTCATGAATGGATTCAATACATTCCACCTGGGCTTCCATTCAATATGATCTTAGCTCTATTTCGATTTCAGGATTGTTGAGCCATGTCACCCATTGTTCATTCTCAAACCTCCGTTCATTTTATAGGAGACGGAAGAGATTGCCAACTGAACTTTCCATAAGGAGTTCAGAATGCCAATCTATAGGGGATGCTCCCAGCCATCATGCACCAGCTTGTATGATATCACTACCATTTTCACAGCAACCCCAACAAAATAGAAAAGAAAAGTACTTCTCCACTGTTTCAGTAGTTGGATTTTTCCAACTTCCATTTTTTTTGGGGTAATATCGATCAAAACCCTTCAACCTTGTAAACCGTCCAACCTTTCGTCACGGATCATTTTGACCATGACCTTGACCTCTTGGCTCGAGCCAAGCCGCAACGTTCAGACCGTCCGCACAGCCCAAGGTGATATCTAATGACCCATCCTGGAAGCGCGGTGCCTGGGTGAGTACCTGCTTATGGTTAGCGTGGGGGGTCCAGAAAAATGAGTTCTCTAGCCAAAACATGAGTGTATAAATGTGTATAACCTGATTGTCTTGCATTGTGTGGGGGGTCAGTACCTGGTCAGGAAGTAAATTTCGGGGATATATAGTGATATATCAAACGCTAAATACAATATTTACCCTAGCCCCGCCATTCAAAGCATTCTTCATCAAATTTGAAAATCAAACCAAAAAGGCTTACCCAGTATACCGTATACCATACGCGTTTTGATTGTGGAATCCAGGATGCCTGCAACACACATTGGTTTGATCAATCCGCGCCCGCGTGGAAGCTATAAGGCGCAAATGTTTCAACCTTTTGGTTCAATATTTTTCCCCATGGCACTGGTTCTGTACTAAACTATCATCTTTTGGGCAATGTGGCAAACCCAATCATGAACCATCCCCAAAATCACAAAATGGTTCCTATATGGTCCTATATGGTAGACGATCCCCCAATGGTAGGTTTATGGCCTTGGGTTTCCCACATTGCAGTACATGGTCTTTCTCCATGCATTCCATACGTATTTGATGAGAACTCATGGGAGTTTGAGCCATTCAGCCAAACAACCATTCAATCATTCAGCCGTATGCGGGGCCCACGCCTTGCTGGTGGTTTCAAACAATCCCAGTAGACTGTCAAAGTCTGCGGGAATCCACAGCCCAGACATGGAAAAAGGATAAATATTGCACGAGTACAAGAAACTAATGTGTATTCCATGTCTACCATAGTCTATCTTTTCTATCCACATGCCATTTGCCCACCTCCTGTACCCTGTACACTAAGATAGATTTTTGGGAACCCACTAACCCACCCACCATTACCATTGGTTTTTCATAGCTTTGCGAAGGTTTACCCTTGGATCTCTAGCTGAGCCCCGCACCCCGGCGCAGGTACCATTTGGACATGGTATCTGGGCGGCGGCGCGGGCAGGGACATACAGTGAGCTACCCTGCAATGGTTGGTGCAGATAGAAATTATCTTGAATGTGCCGCACTTTTTCCAAATCCATCTCATGATGTTACTTTAGGGTTGTTGAATGACACAAATGGAAGAACATGGGCGAAGACAGATTGAAGTTGGGGGCCATGCCTCCCTGAAATCGCGGAAAGTCCGGACTTTGGATGAGGCCAATATCATTCTTGACTTGAAGGATCACCCAATTCTGCTCCACCCAGTGAACCAAAATGAATCCAGCAGGGCTTCGCTTCCACCAGTTTAGGGCCAGCTGCCATCTTTTCAAGGGCAACAAAAACAGCCTCAAACCAGGTCACGTGCGGTCCCTTTGAATGGCCGCAGTTCTTTCTGGCGGGGATAATTAAGAACCAATTTATAGCTTGGGAAGAGCATGGAAGAACAACGTTCGACTTGGGATTTTGGGAATTTGAATGGCCTTTCCCATCATTTTGCGAAAGGCCAAATCAGGTGATTTTCACCGAGCTACACAGTAGGACTCAAAGTTTCCCAGGTGTTCATTTGAGCATCCAGATTCGAGGGCACACTCAGCTTGAGTGCAGGTTGCGCCTCGGTTAGGGCCGGCGCCATTGCGAAGTTTTGCTTGCTTTGTGATGGCGGAAAGTCGTTGTTGAGGATGAAGTAAATGTAATGGTATTGAATTGTTTGAGTAATCATGAGTAATCATGAGTAATCATGCATTTTTTGTGAGTCCCCTATCGTTTTAGGAGGTTTCATGCAAAAACAAACATCCGATGCACACTCCAATACATATTCAATCAACGCAAGTTTTGACGGAATCTCATATACATAGTCATATTTGAAGCCCCAACCTGTTCATTCATTCACCAGGAGACATTCCGAAGGGCCGCAAGGGAAAGCCACTGCGATGCACACAAGGCTGCTGCAGGTCACTCTCCAAAGCATGAACCAACCTGTGGCGGAAAAGGACATGGTTATCTGAGATTCCCTCCATGGTAGATCTACCTATGGGAGAATCGACAAAAACAACCTCAGAAATATCGCTTCTTCCTTCACGGTGAATTCAGGGAAACTCGAAACCATTTCCAATTCTGACTAAATATGGTTCTGTTCGGGGCGGGTCAAGGGAGGCCCCAAACCAAGGCCAAGTAACAGTAACTTTCTGCGAGTGGAAGCGGCCACATATTTGGCCATCATTTCCAATCTTATATGGATGGGACCATCCTGAAACTCTGGCATATAATTGTGGGCCAACATTTCAAACCAGCTGTAAGCTGGGACACACACACAGAGCAAATGTGCTTTTGTTATTGGATTATTAGAGGACCTCGCTTTCTTGTGCTTCAGCGGGACCATTCACTGGGGTTGCCAAATGGCTGGTGAGTGTTTCCTTTGAACCCGGTGTCCCTGTCAATATTGGCGGTAATTCACTCATATTTTTACCTCCAGTCCAGTATCCCACCAAGGGAATTTATACTGCCACTGTTTTGCACGGTTCATCACTACTGGGTCTTGGATGACAGCATGGCCGGCTATGGCCTAGAGCATTCTGGATGTCATGGTTGCATGAAACTTGCAGTAACATGCAGTGGGAATCCCATTTCATCTTGCATCAAACCATACAAGAAGACCAGAAACACAGAGGCCACACAAACTACTCCTCGTTCAACTGTTCAGCACACAGACAAGTGCCCACCTTGGATGCTGACCATCAACCAATTGAATTGCAATTCAACCAATCCTGGTTTGCCAATATCAAATCAGATATATATAATATCAAATCACCTTGCAGTAAAAAAACACACACACATATGTGTATATATATATATGTATATGAAAAATCACCAGAACATCTTAATTAATAGGTTCATCGAACTAACAAGGCTGTTTTCCGTAGCTATCTTAGTTTTCTAGAGGGCATCATTACTCAAAAAGTGCCCCCAGTTATCCCAAGACACAGATCGAATACATTCCACCTGAGCTGACTACTACGATGGTTCGCGCCTTTTAAGCAGAGCCTGAAATCGGCTCAGCACCCCCACAGCAGAAGCCAAATTGGCTGCGGCCAATCGAGATGGATGGGAGATATAGGAAAGTGACGGATCAAAACCCGGATTTCCTGTAAACAGCTTGTAAGCCCATGGCTGAACTGCTGAACCATAGTCAAGGAATACCCAGTTGGTTCAGTTTTAGCTTGCAAAATCTGCACAGAATAGGGTCGTCCAAACACTACTAGTAGTTGGAAGTTGGTCAAAGCTGGATGTTCACGTTCACCCCTCCCATGGATATTGACCCACTACCATCACCTGTGCCAATGTAATCCAACCGTTCCCGGGGTTTGCTCTGGATTGCTCTGGTTGGGAATGCGAAACACACACCATTGAGGTCTTACCATCCCATAATGTGGGGTAAACGAGCTCAAACGTGCACTAGGCCTCGAGGAAATGCTCTAACATACTCTAACTATGTTAAAGAAACATGCACATGGGCATGGCTCAAAAATGGTGATAACTATGGGTGCTTCAGAAGCCTCCGAAAAGTTCGGATTTGGCTTCATATTTCACCTCCATGGTAGTCAAACAACACTGAATGGGAATTCTAGATCTGACCTTCCACCGCAAAGAAAATCAAAACATCTCTGGCAAAATATGCTTCCAAAGATGTCTCAAATGAATCGCACATGTGCGTAGGTAGTAAAATGACATGCAATAGATGCATTGGGCATGCTCAGCCCACAGAATCTCTGGATTCTTTGTTGCTTACACAAGGGCCCCAAAATAGACTGTTGCATCGATCTACCACCCCACCCCCAAGAAAACATTAAAAAAAAACAAAGACACAGAGTGAATACCCCAAACTGGTGAATTGAACATACTTCAAGCATATGAAACTACTCAGAGGTTTTAAAACTTTTCCACAACATCCCAGATTGATGTCACCTGGCGAATCCAATTTTGGCGCGTCTCATTCCAGCAGCCTTCGGCGCTTCACTGAGCAGCCGATGACTGTTGCCACGTCCGGATCGTCGCCGAAGAGCCGGCGCACCTGGCGCGCTTGTGGCCATGCAGCCCCCATGAAACCGTAAAAAATGTGGGTGTAACCATGCTTAACCCGTCCAAATAGGGATTTAACCAACAATTTATGGGAATTTCATCATCAAACATGTGACATTAGGATATAGAATGAGTAGATATGTTCATAGGGGGATAGGATTCTATCAAAAGTCGATGGTTCAAAACCACCAAATAACATGGAAATGTACTGAAATATAAGGACGCCTGAGATGGCATGTCTCTCAGCAAATGTGGTTGTCAAAGTGAAGTCGTTCTTGGGGTATTTTGTAGACTTCACATGCAGGTCTAAGGTCAAACCTCTTTCCCTCCTACACTTGTGTGCACCCCTCGTTGAATCGCCTGGGCTTACCAGGTAGCTTGGAATGGTAGATTTGGACCCAACACTCTGGGAGATATGTAACATGGCATGTAGAATAGCCATTGAATAATGTAGAATATTTGAAGTTACGTCATCAAACATGGCAATGGAGAATCCCCGAATTGGAGGCTTATAGCTGGGAACACCATCGAACTATATGTGGTCAGAAATGGTAAGAATAATGACAAGTCGACAAGGACACCTTGTGGGCTTTGAGATCATCCTGGGTGCCTCAACCTGAAAAAAAAAACATCGATTGGAGGCTTCAAAGATCGGCGCCGGAAACTTGGAGTCCCAAAGAGCCAATGGTGAAATTGAACATGGCCATAGAAATAGTTGATGTTCCCATTAATAGCATGGTGATTTTCCAGAACTGCTAGGCAATACCAGAGGGTAAACCCAACAGGCGTCCCAGGTATCGCAGGTCGTTCCGCCTTGGCCTTGAAACCAGGCTCCTGCCACCTGAGGTGAGCCATGGCCCACATCCCCGGTGCCATTTTGTTGGATTTCCAGTGGTGAATCATCAGCAACTCCCCATTTTCAAATGGCCATCCATTTAGAATCATTGATATATGGTGATAATATGGTGATGATCAAAAATGATCATTCAATGATAGAAGTAATGACTATTCATCTTAAATGGGGATGCATTTCTCGGAAAATCAGAGGCAAATCCACCGAAATCATCTGGACACACCGCTGCTAAGGTGCAAAGAACTCCTCACCAACTCCAGGGTCGACAAATCGCTTCGAAGTGCCTCAAGGACCACCTGTAGGGGGGACATGGCATCGTCTCCTGGTGATGACTTACCAAAAAAACACCTGGGGTACACCCCCGTAATTTCACAAAGAACCCACAAAGAACCCAAACAATCCATATCCAGTCGGATTCCAGACCTTTTTTGGGGTTCCCCTCCTACATTTCGGAGGCGTGTTCCATTTTTTACTAGGATTGATTGGGGGAAGTAAAATCCTGCCAATACCAACAGCAGTGCAGCTTCTAAACATGTTGGACCTAACATATCTAACTAAGGGGTTCTGGGGGTGTATTTCTTATTGAGATCTCTTGACGGGAAGGGATTTTCACCCAATGCCATGCATATTCCATGATAGCTGTCTGTTAAAGTGATGTTTGGAAGCCTGAAAGCGGAGAATGCTATTAGACGACTAGAATCTACTACATGATAGAAGCAACTGGAAGCCCCAATGATACTGTTGCAATGGAGTGGATCCCAAGCTGAATTAAAAGAATGAACCAGATACTGTGCTGAAACAGGACTCTGGTTGGTACAGCGGTCCATCAAAGAATCCATCGATAAATACAGCAGTGTGCATCTCCTATGCACATGGATTGATCGCCCAAATGCGCCGAGCAGGAATTATCCATGATCCATAGGTAAGCCATTTCCTCCACAAGAATCATCCATCATCAAAGGATGCCATCTTCAATTCTCCACTTCAATGATTCTTGCAGGGTGATGCGTCCTTTCCCGTGATGGAAGCCTCTCAACATGCCGGAATGTTCCTTGTTTTTGCAGCCCGATCCTCCAATACTTCGGCGCACTTGACCTCATAAATCGCGCATCGGGAATTCTGAAGCGACGGGGCTTCACAAGGTCCGCTCTACATGACCTTCCTTGTGATAGGCATGACTGACCTTGCAGATCCGTCATGTACACTCTGCCGCCCTGGTCAATTATCTGCGCAGGGCAAGCTGATGTGCACATCGATTGCATCGATTCCACATGTGCAGGAGAAACCCGTTGAGAAGCAGAACATACTGATTGCAATGCATTCAGAACAACTACACCATGCTCGTCAAAAAAAAAAACAATAGACTGACTTCTAGTGGTTGTGGACCTGCCAACTGGATCCAAATAGCAAACATAAAAATCTGATGTTTTTTTGGTGCAAATCGATGGTAAAAAAAACAAATTATCTATCATCTATCTATCTATCTACCTATCAATCTATCAATCTATCTATCTATAGAAAATGCATGAAAATGCATACATTGGTGTGCTTGCACAAACTAAACGGGTTATACAAATTAAATCACTTGAAAATCACATATAAGAACCATTGAAGCAGGCGTCAGATCAATACTTCATTCCTTCACTGCAAAAGACAAGTCCGTCGGCTGTTGGCGAGGCCAACCCATTCACATAAAATGCGCTCAAGGGGCTGAACCTACATCATGCATTGCCACCCTGTACACATCTGTTAGGCCAGCTTCCGGCAAAGGCGCATCTTGCGCGGCGCGGAGACATGGCCGTTGTATGAGCCCAGAGAAACCATTCGCGAAAGGGGCCAGCAGGGTTCAGCAGGGCACACCCACGGCAGCTGAGGCATCCCTCTCTGAATTCCACGGGTCGGTAGACTGGGAACCAACTATATTTTGTAGAGAGTAAAATTGTGGACACAGGTTCCCACGAAGTCCTTTGTAAAATCAGGAAAGGCCATAATGTTGGACTTTATGGTTTCAGTGATCATTTTACGGTGCATAAAAAAAAAAAACAACACGTTCCACATGCATACAAATGCCCTCCTGGAACCCCTCAAATCTTCAAAAACATGGGACTCAGGCTTATTGATGGGTGCGTTTTTATGCGTAAAATCTCCTAATATTCCGTCCAATACATCAAGGTCAGCAAATTGCGATGTTCAGGAACCCTTCCAAAATAAGGACTCTAAAATGTACAAATCCATGTCGTCGATCTACAGAAGGGCTATTTAGAGGGGGTGTCAAAACAAATTTGACCGGAGTGCCTTATCTTATAGAGAGGCTACGTGTGGTAAGTTGTGCATTCGGATGCCGTCAATCACCACTGTATAGTGCGTGTTATTTTGCAAGAATTTTGAAATATCTTTGGGGCATATATGGGCATATTACTGCCACATGTCGCCTTTGCTTTTCTCAAGATGAGGGTTCAGGCAGCAATGGGCAAACGTCCTTTAGTTTGCTCAACCGGGCTTAACAGAGAGAAGGAATGTGAAAAGAAAAAAAACTGCACCAAAAAATGTGGCATCAATTTTGTGTACTTTTTGACATCGGCATTGTTTGACTTTGAGCGCCCGTTTGCTTGTGCGATGACAACCAACCTCCAAAAGATCGAGATCAGTGGGCCACAAAAACCAAAACCAATCCAAACCATGCATCTCTATAAAATCAACAGGGTTCCCTCGATGTGTAATTGTTCATCATAGACGGCTCATGTTGGTGAACAAATGGCCCTCCGTGAAATCATGATTTCCATAGTTGGTGCCCAGTTTCCGCCCCCCATTTTCTATATGAAATTCCCACGGGGATGCACCAAGTTGAAACACTTGAACTGTCCGCTTACTCCATCAAAGTACCCACTTGCTGTTGAAAACAGCATAAACAGTATATATCAGTACTGACTCGCAAGTAGGGGCACTGAGAGGGCCAAGGCATGCAACATTCAAATCCTGTTGGATTCATTCAAAAATGCCCGCAGTTTTGATGCGTGCAGAATCCCACAGAGCATACCACAGAGGTATTTGTTACCCTGTGCGTGGGCTCCGACATCCAAAAACCGCGGATCTAAACAGAAAAAGCGACCATCCTGGTTGTTGATTCGCTCTTGGTCTTTCGAACTGGAACGAGCTCATTGCTTTCGTTTGTTTCCTCATCGCACTCCAAGGTCGTCTTGCGCAGGACCCATGCGGGTTCCAGCGTCCATGGCGCCTTTAACTCACCTGCGCACCAGTTGACCTGGCCGGAACAGCATGGCGCTTTGATCCCCAACAAAGCGTCATCTTCTGCGTCTCCATGGGAGCTTAAGATACCAAGGCTACCCATGGTGGCTGTTTTACTCTACTTCCAGACGTATCTGCATCGCTCGCTTCATTCAATACCTTCCAATCCATTCACCTCAATTCCCTCTAGATAGTATGGACCCCCAAAGTGGTAATACCAAACCATGGGCCCATGGGCTTCTCTCAAACTTTGGCACCCCAGGTCAGGTCAAACTCCCCTGCAGATCTGCAGAAACAGCTCTTAAGACTGGAGAAATCATAATGAAATCATATCAGCCCCCTAGGTATCCCTTATCCTATGTTTCTTGGTCAATTATCGACCGCAACACCCAAGACGCCCGGTATCCATCGGTCAAGGCACTGGCTGCTGCGCCGCGCTCTCGGCATAACGCAGCGAGGCGTCCTCTGTCAGCGACGGCGCGCGGCTCCCGCCGTTGGCCCGGCGATACGCGGCGCGCTGAAGCGTCAAGGCTGCCTGGACGTAGTCTCCTGCCATTGAAAAGATGAAAAGGAAGATCTCAGGTTGAATCAGAATTGGAAATACGGATTCTTGATGATTTTTGGGGTTTATGGTGGATTGTACAGGCTGATAGATGATAAATGGTTGTAATGTTGTTTTGTATTTAAAGGAAATTTCAATGGAATACTCCATTAAAGAGTTTATAGTCATGAACTTCCAGCCAAGCTGCTTATACTTTCCCATTGCCGTCGAAGCACAACACATTGGTAGGGCACCAAGACCTTTCCATCCAGTGTATCCTGAAGGCCAAATCCAAAGCAAACTGCTGGCTCCAAAGATCTCATCTCAAGATATCTCAAGATGTCTCAAGAGAAATCACAAGAGGATGAGTGACAAGAGAAACGATCTCACAACTTGGTACAGGACATGCGGACATGCATGCAATGTTCGTCAGTTTGCAAGAACTGGAAAGCCATCTGAACCTGAACCTGCCAATTCTATCCACTCACAATGCCGAGGATCAAAGGCAGGAATACCGTGCCCCAGTCTCTCTGTGAAGCACTTCCTTGGCCGAGGCGAGTTTTTGGAAATGCTCTCTCCTCTCAAATGTTTCAAAATGATCCCCATACACACATATGAAGTGGATACATGCATGTATATATATATATATATGCATATATATATATAATATTACCCCCAGGCCGGGGGTGCCGCCCAGAGGTTTATCATGTGACCAATTCCTTAGGGTGTGTTTAGGGTATATTTAGCGCTTATTTAGGTTTTATGTATTTTTATGTCGGGTTTCATTTAGCGCTTTTTAACCACGGTTTCAACACGATTTCACTTTCAAGGCTTAATTGGGGTGTCATGTCAGATTTAGGTTTTAAGGTTTAGGATTTGGGGTTATAGTTTATGGATTTTGTTTTGGAAACAAATCTTGTCAGCCATTTGGGCAAACTGCCGGTATCCCAAAATGCAAAAAACACTGGCCTTGCGCAGTCAAAACGCACTTCCCCGGGCAGCACCCCCCGTCCTGGCCGCAATATTATCTCTATAGATATATGCATAGAAGTATTCATACAACAGTCATGAAACATATATATACATATATATATATATATATACAACTGACTTACATTATATAGACAAATACTCACCGAATTATATAGATTTCCAATGAACAAGTGACCATTCAATCCGTGTTTTTTTCCATTGACGAAACACAACCAAGCTCAGAGCTGGGAAGCTACATTCCTTGTATCAACCGGATTGGTTCAAGGGAACATCTCAAGCGGAAACCGTGATTTTCCCATGGCCATGGGCGGATGGGGTTTCCTGCGGCCCCCTGTGGATGACCATGGCATGATTGCTATTCTCAAGGGCCTGAAGCGGTAGCCCTTTCCCCTCCATTTTTTTGGAGGGAAACATGCTGGAAACTGATGGAGCCTACCAAGAAACACCATATTTTCCAGGATTAGGAGGAAACTACAAGCTGGTGCCAAGAAAGGGGTCCCCCCGTAGAAATCGAAGAAAAGTGAGGAAACATAAAACAAAACTGTACCATGTGCACCCATTGTTCCTACGATGTGGAACATCTCAATGATTTCCGTTTCAGTAGAACAGGATATAATATGATATAATATGAGCATGTCTTTGTCTTAAAGTACCCACCTGTCTTTAAATGGAAACTTGACAATATCTGTTGGGCGTTTTGGGGTCCAGAATTTTTGGACCTCTCTGGTTTCCTGTGATTAGCAAGGTGGACCTGTTGCGGGGGAATCTCCATGGTCATCATCCAAAAAATCATCAACTATATACTGACCAAAAGTTGCAGGAAACCCATTAAAAACAAATGATCCAGTTACTCCAGTTGGATCGATTGAATCCAAGAAATGGAAGTGATCCACTAGGATCTTTAAATATCATTAAGCATATATCTTTGATCTTTTCATATCTCCATATATCTCCTCTCCGGCTGCATCTTTCATCATCTTTCATCCCAGCTGCAAGTACTCTGCCAAGCGAAATTTGCCATCACCCGGTTGGAACCTCGTCCAAGAACGTGGGCGCTGGCTATTTTGCCATCCGTTGGCACGAATGGCCGTGGTACCGCACCTAGAGGTGTCAACCGACTGTCAACCCAATGCTGGTGGGTGCCTTTTTGATACGCGAACTGTCACGTTTTTTGGACTGTTTGGAGACTGACATTGTGATACATTGTAAATTCATCATCGTTCTTCTTCATTCTTCCCAGCTCAAAGGTTTCAGGTTCAGCGGCTTCCGTTCGACCATGTTTCTTTGAGGATGATTTTGATTTATCCAGTCAGTGCTTGTCAGTGCATGTGTCTGACAAGTCAATCTCTTTTAAGCACATGGACTTATTACAGGGCTGCTGGAATCCCACATCTCTTTCCCCCCAACTATCAATTTGGCTCTCAGGCGCTCGTCTGGAATCATGGGCGGTCCGCGGTTGTAGTTCCGCAGTGCCAAACACACGTAAAAGTTCTCATCGATGGCGCGCATTTGTTGCACCCCAGGACGGTTCATGTACCAATGCATCACCTCTGTGAAGCTAAGCATGCCCAACTGCTTAGGAGTTCTGGATAGGATGTAGTGATTGGGGTTTCCAGAGTCAGGTTGAGAAACAAATGCAATTGAATCAAAATGAATCAAACTACACTTAAACTCATTAGAGTGAAGCCACCGCTTAGATTCAGTCTATCAATTTGTTTCAGCCCCAAGGATTCCCAAAGCTGACAAACCCATACAAACCCTATACCCCAGCAGCGACCGCGTAGTTGAAACACCCTACACCAACATGAGGATCAACCCCCTGATAGCTCTTGATCGATCCCCACCTGCGGCGCATTGCTGGCAAGAAAGCTAAAGTATCCCATCATATGCATGTTTCAAAGAGTCATATTCATACCACTCAAAAGCCATTCTTTCACCATCATCGAGCACACCAGGGATTAGGGATCCATTTTCGGCATCTAACTACATATCAACACCATGTGACCGTGTACGTGGTGTCCGTCAACATCTGGAACGATGGAGAGGTCCAATCGACCCAGAAGCCCCCAGTCGTTGGAGTGCTAAAGACCAGGACGATCCGAAAATGCTGCTGCTTCTCTGTGTTACCTTGGTAGTTTTGCAAGGGCGAAAACGATTCGAATCCAATGGTGATCCTTGAAATGTTCAACAAAACCACAGCCATAATTGGTTTGGATTTAGCTTTTGGAACATCAGACTTCCATATCACATTTTAGAGATTGCCCCATTCAATTCAACTTCGACCTTAAGGATCCATATCCATCTCCCTTCACCTGCACCGAGTGACGACAGATGGTTATCTGTTCCTGGCCCACTCCATCGCTGGTGAAAACGGCATAGCTGCTATCGCCTTCCTCCGGGAAATCCCGTCGCAGCTGATGCCGCGCTAATACGGGAAATGTCCTCGAAAGAGTCGGTGGACCCAAGGGGTGCCAAGGGCGAAGCGATCTTTAGGAACTCCTGAAGAGATAGTAAAGTAACGCGATGCACCGTTGTCCCAACAGGATTTTACTGTTTGATCTACTTGCGTCTATTGGTCTTTCTGGGAGTTGCTAAATGTTGCCCAAATGCGAGGAATTTTGAACGTCTGAAACTGATGGCCCTGAATGGCGAATGGCAATTCATTGGGTTTCTGGTCTGATTCTGTTCCGTCCTGGCTTCCAAACAGCCTTTCTGCATGAAGGGGCCATGGCGAGCAAAGTTGCCAAAAAGCAAAGCGGCCATGCGAAGGATGAACCTGGCAGCAAACCCCAGCCCCCCAGGCCCCCCAGCCAGGCCCGTAATGGCCCTGTGTCAATCTGGAGGGCAGGACGTATAGGACGTGGATGTGGAGCCTTGTGGCCCCTCCGGTACTTTCTGAGGACTTGTTGAATGGCTTGGAAATTAAGAAACCCAAGAGATGCCAGAGGTTTTATCATTATGTTTTGTCCATCGGAAAATAAAACAACAAGGCATGCCAGGCATGCTGCTTACTTTGACCGACATTCCTGACATTGATACGCTAGTTCTACGGCCTCTACTTTAGTATCATTCGAATGGCTTCAGCTTCTCCAAGTGCCGCCGCAAGCCCGAAAACATGCAATCTTCGATACCCATCGATACCCTGCATTCTTGTTTTAATGAAACCTGGTTTGATTATATAATGATTAATGTACCCACGCCGAAATGGCACAAAAAAAAAAAGCTCCACGAAACGACTCATCCTGTTGGTCCTTCTCTCAGCCCCTGCCCTCCCGCAGTTCCCAGAAACATCTGCGATGGTTGTTCCACCAGAGCATCACCCGGTGCCAACGTCTCCTGGCCAGCTGGTCAAGTTTGATCAATGGCAGTTGACTCTCGGAGACCTGAATAATATTCTATATGCATTGATATATGTATAAATTATCATGCCAATAAAATGAAATATATTTATATATGTAATATGTATATGCATGCATGTGTAAATGATTGTAAATGTATATGGCAATGTTAACTTCAACATGAAATAATACAAGATAATGACATGCTCTATTATATATATATAGCGTATACAATACAATATAATTAATATATATATAATAATACAATACAAAGTCATGGTATTCATTAAAACTAATGAGGTAGTCCAGTACTCCATGCCCCACCCCTGAGCCCCCAACCTGTGGCTATACTTATGTGTGGATTACAATGCAAGCAAAATTGAAGCATAGCCTGGCAAAAAAAAAAAACAACTATATAGACGATGGATAGTTTTCCGTAAAATTTCCCGTTTGAGCCATTTCCACTTGCACATTTCGGCCGAGTGGGCTTTGAATTCGATTACAGGCAGGTTTACTCTCGCAAGAAAAAACTAGCGCATGCCTAGAACAATCACAGTCTGAAATTTCAGTTCCCCAAAGTTGGACATTTTAGCCTGAAGGGTTCTACTCGCATGCGGAAATATGTATACATGTGGTATGTATACATTTCTCTATCACCTACGGATTTCATCGGATTTCCATGGGTTTCCTGCCACTCGATCTTGTTTTCTTCGAAGAAGCGATCATGATGTTGTCCCCGCACTTCGGGTCTCACCATCAAATCACTGGCTCTCTCGGGCGCCCCTTCGATGTGAAGATTCCTTGCAGATTGGCATGCAGGAGAGCAGTAGAATCAGAGGAATAGAAAAGAATCTACAGTGTGCAAGGTGCAACAGTCGGAGCAACAAATGGCACACAGACCCTAAAAATAAGCATACCATGCTATAAATTAATGCATTGTCAATCAAAACGTAGAGATCAAAACCTGCGTTTGCTGTCGCCAGAACGCCAGAACCATTGATACATGACGTGCATGAGCCACTTGCAGCATATTGCAACGCCAGAACCATTGATACATGACAATGAAAAAACACTTCCCAAATGAACTACATCTGCAATCACTTGGACACATCCAACACAGAACCTTGCCGGTTTACCTCTACAGTAGGCAAAAGGCAGAATTGCCACCCCTGTGAAAGAACTCTTTTCGCATGAAAAACACTTGAGGTATCAACTTGAGGTACTTTAGGCTTTTCCAACCATGACGACCAAAGGGGGATCAAAGCCAGGCATCTTCAAATCAATTTTGATCAAATGGCCACCCCAAGGGCATGATCGATGAGAAAGAGAGGCATCGGGTCTGGCATCGGCCACTTCCCAGTCTGCATCCGACATCATGGCCTTGTCAACATGGTCAGCCCAGGGGTTCAAATCGAAAAGTATATCATGTGCTAAACCCAATTATAGCCCATGTTCTAAGTGTCTTATATCCTGGCACCAGTACGCTTCCCAGAGTTTTGCGTACGCCAAACCCTTCCAGGGAACCCTTCCTAGACATGAACAGAAGGGCTTTGAACTCAATTATAAACCATCCACCAATATGACCATGAAAGGTGGTATACCACCATCCCCGAAGGGTAGTAGGTTTATGGCATTGGGTTTATCACATTCAAGATCGATTCATTATCCACCAAACTCTCTTCTGGATTCAACATCCCTTGTTCAATCTAGTTCCCTACATCTTAGGGGATCCCCAATCTCAATACTGACTTGATATCTGCCAGCCTTCAGAAGCACATTGGGGCCCCTCAGAAAACTAAGATGGAACCCCTACAATTCGCCTCCAAACACATCCGAAATCACAAACAATCGCCATATATCGCCATCCAAACCCTGCTTATAGACGTTATAGATGAGTGATGATGAGTGGTCAATGACCCATATATGCTGACATCGAATCCATCAATCGAATTGAGGATATGCCATTGATCTACTGTAAATCTGTTGTTTCAAATGCTGATTATGTATTCTACACTCGCGATTCCTTGGGTGCACCTCCAAGTAATCTGGCAAATTTTCCAATAGTTCAATGATCTGAAATGCGGTCATGTTGGGACACTTCCCTATGCCACACATTGCATCACAGTGAAGTCATTATGGTTTGTTGCTCCCCGTCGTGTCGTGAATTCATCTAATCCAAATGACACCAACTGGTTGGTGGTGTACCCCTTAAAACTAATCATTGGGTGATTATCATGATTGAACATAAGACATATTTGAAACCACCAACCAAACAAAACATTTGAGCGTATGGCTATGACGGCTATGATCCATCCAAATGTTTATTCTTTACAGCAAGCCCAAAAAAGATTGAACAGTGTAAAAACTACCACTCAAAGAGTGATGAAAGCAACTATTGTCTATCTTTTTGGGGTTGTTACTTGGAGAATCATCCCATTTAACAATTTGTTAGTAACTCTGGCTAGCAAGTCCCCATTCATTGGATTTTTCCAATAATATATATATATATACATATATATAATATACACCTGGTTTTGTCTAAAAAAATGTATACCTCCACAATAGCATTGTACTACGTACAGAAAATGTACTAAACCATAGGATTTAGAGGTACCTTATTTTTGGACACACCCATCTATGATGGGTTAAAACATGTTATAACCGCTAACCCACTTTGGGATCTCAGTCAATCCCCTCATAGTGGATTATTATTGTTACGACTATTAAGTTGGTTTATGTATACACACACACATATATATATATAGAAATGTGTGTATACACTCTCTATATATAAATATAGAGAGATGGAGGTTCCTGAAATGGGACTACCCCTAAATCATGCAAGTCATTGGACTATGGCCAATTTCACCTATGGTATGCTATGGTGTCTTGGGGATTCCACATTGAAACTGAGAAACCTCCATTAGATAGATGGCCCATTAGATGGCTTATACCCTCTGGTAATCAAACGTAGCAATGGAAAATCCACCATTTATAGATGATGTTCCCACTAAAGCCTGCATTTACGATGGATTTCCAATTGCTATGTTTGCTTACCGGAGGGTAACTCCATGGTTTCCATGGGTTTCTTGGCATCCCGGCCGATGCCAAGCTGAACCATGCGCTCATCTTCTCGGGCGCTGTCTCCGTCGCGGCCTTCTCCGCAGGCCATGGCGAAGCAACCATGGCACCCCGTGGCCAGCCGCTGGGGCTTGGACAGAAACGTCTAAGAGACGTAACGGTTGCTGACCTCCTGCACTTCCAAGGGAAACATGTGGAAAAATCAACCAAAAGATCCAAACATATTAATATATATATATATATAGAAAAGTAGTGAACAAATCCATCATCATCGAAATTGGTAGGGATTTACTGTTCTATCTTTTTGGGGACTCCTGTAAGGGAAAACTCCAGGACTCAATGGTTGCTAGGACTAAATGGACATACTTCTATCAAAATGGACCATGGCTGGAAACAAAACGCCCGTCTTATGCATCTACCGTTTACCAAGGTTTGGCTAGATTCGACATAAACCTAGGTTTTCCTAGTGGATGTACGCTTGGTGACTAGTTTTTACTAATTTTGCTCCTCCAAGACCGAAAAAATTGGCGAAATGACCATCACATCCCATCTGGCCTCATGGTCCACCTGCAGCCTCTCCCCGGCAAACTGCAAAGCAAAGCCCTGCTGCCTTGCCATCGGCTGCGATGGCAAAATCGAAGAAAAAAAATACAGGACAGCCATCAACAACGGGGCGTTGTTTTGACATGTCACATATGATATATATATATATATTATAGGAATAAATACATACTATCATAATATTGTTTGCTGGGCACTGTCTTCCCCCTCTTTCTACGCACAAAACTATAGTCCAACTACTCAAGGGCTCCCGCTTTTTCCGTGATGTTCCTGGTTGCTCCCGTCTGCCTCACTGCCAGTAGCACCAGCTCTTTGTCCTCGGGCAGCAGTCACCATAAAGGTCATGGGACCAGCTGTCAAGTTGTGAAATTTACCTGAAACAAATCATGGGAACATCAGGTTTGGAATGGCAAACTATGGAAAATCATGAGAAAATCTGTGGCAAACTCTGGCTACCATCAATCTGAGGGGTTTCAATGCGAAACTCTATCGGAACATCTTTGAACATCTTTGAACCAGGTCTGGGAAGGTGACAGCAAATTGTGAAATCCAGGGAAGGCTACGGGAAACCTTGAATTTTGATGCAACAATCGTTGGGGGTATGGAGACAAATGGAGGAAAATTGAAACAACCAACCAGAGGAATCAGTACATTTTATGAATAAACATCACCTTGCGGCGTGAACAACTATATTGGTACCGTTGAATCATTGGTTCACCCTTGCCCTAACTTTGGAAAAACATCCAACACATCGGTTAGGACATGTAAGGACCTCCACAGGAGCCCAATGCTTGTTCTCGGCTCCTGTCAAGGATCTCTTGGACTTGTTCTGGGGAAAAACTTAATTCGGGGAATCGGCATCACGCATGTGAAACCAACATGATCCAACCTTCGAGCCAAAGGGACAGTCGGGTGAACCAATGTATCCCATGATTGAGGCAATCATGATTGCTGCTTCTCAAGCCAGTGACTAGACCAAATGTATTAAAACATATTAAATATTATTAAATCATCTTCAGTAGCTCAAATATTCTGGAGAGCACGGTCTCTGAGGTGATCGATACTCCCTCACTCTTGCTATTTACCCGTCTCTCCGCCTGTTTCCATTCCACCACGACAATTCCAAAAACCCTCATTTATCTCAAAAACTACTGGTTGATAAGGGCCGGCCGGCATTTGGGATTATACAGAACCACCATTGAACTAGCGACCTGATCTAAAAAACCTTCATCTCTTCTGCCCATCTTTGCCCAGAAAGAAATCTACAAGAACCCCAACACTTGACCAAACCAACCACACATTCTACAGAAAAATGCCTCCTCAAAGCCAGTGAGTCGAAGTCCAAGCAACTTCTCGCAACCTTTGGGCAGCATATCTCAAGCTGCAACCGTTCCGCCGTACCGCTGTTTCCACAACCTCCCGGTCCTCCTGTTTGGAGATGTGCTGCGATGGCCCACAAGTTTGTCAGCTTGGGGTAACAACTCCAAGGAAACAAATCGAAATATAACCAAGAACATAATGAAGGAAAAAAAACCACTCAATGTGTTATAGGGATTTATAGGGTATTTTTAACCCCAAGGAATTGACATTTCAATGAACCGCTAGATCACCTTTAATTTAATTTTGATGGATGCAGTTAACAATAGTACCGCACAAGGCGGTGGCGGAAGTTTCAAAGATAGGAAACCTATAATATAGGAGAAGTTGGTTGTTGTGAATCATGGATGGCAGAGCGAACCCACTGATGGACCGACAAGTGGTTGGAGGCAGCGAATTGTAGTTGTAATGGAGTTGTAGTTGTAGTTGTGGATTTGGTTGTGGCTGTAGCTGTAGTTGTAGATGTAGTTGTGGTTGTAGTTGTAGGTGTAGTGCAGTGCAGTGAAGTGTAGTGGTATTTCTAGTGGTTGTTGTGGTTGCTGTTGTAGTTGTTGTAGTTGTCATGTCGTGCGTAGCTGTTCTAGTTGTAGTTGTAGTAGTTGCAGTTGTAGTTGTAGTTGTAGTTGCTGTCATTTGGTTGAATTTGTAGTTGTAGTTGTAGTTGTTGTGGTAGTGGCAGTTGTAGTTTGGTTGTGGTTGTAGCTGTAGTTGTGGCGCAGTTGTAGTTGCAGTTGTAGTTGTAGTTGTTGCACTTGTAGTTGTAGTTGTTGTACTTGTAGTTGTAGTTGCAGTCTAGTCTAGTGTGGTGTAGTGTGGTTGCAATGTAGTGCAGCGTAGTGTAGTTTGTAGTTTGTAGTGTGGTTGTAGCGTAGTGTAGTTATAGCTGTGGTTGTGTAGTTGTAGCATGTTATAGTTGCAGTTGCACTTGTAGTTGTAGTTGTAGTGTAACGTTCTGAAATAGCGAGTTTTCCAAGGTGGTAACATCAAAAACGAGGCAATTTTGCAAGACTTCCTGCAAGAATGGAGGGTTGAGTGTGCAGCTCACGGCCTCATGCCAGTTCGTTTTGTGATTGTATATTCCACTTCATCAGTCTAAAGTATTGCGCTTGCCACAAAAAAGTGAAGCCAGGTCATACGAAGTGCTGCGCCTGTCACGCAAAATCAGCTTCGCAAACCTAAAGATGTGATGCTGCAAAATGAAACCCCTCTCAGGAAATCTGCTTTCTGACCTCCAAACATCTCTGAACGAGATGTCGCGTGTACTGCGTCTGCCACGCGAAATGCATCTGTGCAGCTTCTCTCAAATACCCCACGCCTGCCAAAGTTTTCGCAACCCTCAGTTTTTAACACTTTTGACTTTAAAATGTGCTTCTCGCCACAACGGCGCGCACTTTTTCGACAACTTCCAAAAGTGCTCCGAGCATGAAGTGCTTTGCGCCTTTTGAATTCCAAACGCGCTTCACACCACAGCGCCGTGCACTGTTTCGACGTCAGTGCTCTGAACCTGTCAACTATTTTTACACTTTTTACTTGTCAATGTGCTTCGCGCCACAGCGCCGTCCACTTTTTCGACATCTCACCTTCCAAAAGTGCTCCGGCGCTGAGGTGTTTTGTAACTTTTTACTTCAAAATGTGCTTCGCGCCGCAACGGCGTGCCATTTTTCATCTCTCATCTGCCCAGATGGCTCCGCGCCCGCCGCTTCAGCGAGCCTACTTATTTTTGACCCTCCGGACTACGGAGCCACAAGACATTGCACAAAACATTGCAAAAATACAGTGTTTCGCGAGTTTCCTACCCTTTCGCGCACCTGCATCTTCTCTCTTCTGACTTTGTCCTGTCTGATCTTCTCTCTTTTGACTTTCTCCCGTCTGAGCTTCTCTCTTCTGTGGCTCTTCCCATCTTGGCTTTTCCATCTGTCCATATCGTCGGAAGTTTGACTTCCAAACTTCCTTCGAATAAAGTATTTCCACATAGACATGTAAGGAAAGTGAAACCTATTCCAAGGAAAGTTTGCTGATGTTTGTAAGGATATACTCCAAACTTCCCACCAAACATCAAAGTGAAGCCATCCTGGAGCTCAGGAGCATATGCCAAGGCCGAAGCATATTGCCTTGGAGCAGTGGCCGATTTCCACAACCGGATCTGATCGATGGCCATCAAATGTCGAAAACTACGTGAATTGGGGATCAACATCCGGTTTTTCCTGGTTGAAACTTGGAAAAACAGATTTGAAACCACTAGATGCAGATCGTGCGACAGCAGTCTCATGAGCCCATGAAGGTAATACCGTGAATCACCGTGAAATTCCGACTCCGATGCCACAAACGAGCGCAACAAGCTGACTGCAAGTCTCCAAGGCCGACTCTAGAGAAGTTGCTGGGAATTCGGACATCTAATAAATGACAAACCTGTATATAGTTATTTATATATATATATACTATATTAATATATGTACCAGTCTGAAATTTGACCAGCACCTCTGAGAAACCACATGAACATTCTGGTTTGTTTAAGATTGTTTGAATACATAGCAAGCGTATGCAAGCGTTCCAAGTACGCACTAGTAGCAAATCTCAATATCTAGTTGGAAGCCGCTGGTACTTCGGGTTTGTCCAGAAATTGGTATGCCCGCAACATTTGCAATTTTAATCAGGAAATTGAGGAAACGGTGCTTAAACTAGTGGATGGGATGGGGTACCCCAATTTCAAACGCACCCATACATCACATTTGGTGGTTACTTCGTCTCACTATGTTCCATGACATCCCCATAAAAATGTTGGTTACATATTATATATCCCAAAGGTTATATCATCCCACTATATCCCAATTCTTGCTGGTGCACAGTTACACCGGCTTCACTGCATGGATGCTGCTGCAAGGTGCCGCACTGCCGCCAGCACGATCCTCTTCTCTGCACGCAGCTCATTGGAGGCAAATTGTAAGGTATAACCTGAGCCGGCCATGAACGGCCCATGCCCCTGATACCCTCTGGTACTCTAACATAACTATGGAAAATCAGATTTTTTAATAGGTAGATCAACCATAGATGGCCATTTTCAATTTTCAATAGCTATGTGAACTTACTAGAGCGTATCCCTTGAACAAATGATTTTAAATGGTCCTACCACTGGAGTATATAGATGCGTCAGATGCTAACCCATCAATTCTGAGGGCTATTGGTTGAAAGAAAGCATCCAGAGTCTCAGGGGGGATAAGCCCCAAACCTGACTTGTTCTTTCTTCTTTTTGGACCTCTTGACACTGGACAACATCACCCCCATCGCCCATCCCCATCTCCAGTGACCATGTCGTTGCGCCGCCAACATGGCAATCTCTGGGTCCGCGCGAAAGGCCGCACTGGCCGCTTGGAATGACGAGCTCTGAATCTGTACCGCCTGCAGGACGAAATCGCGATCTTCCCAAAGCTCCTCCTAGGGAGAACATGGCGCCTATGAACCTGGTGAAATGGATATGGATACAGCAACCCAAGGTTTTGGGCATAATAAATCATTGATGAGAACTTGATCATGAGTATGTGATCAAACCTTTACCAACGCGCTCATGAGTTGAGCCTTTTAGGTCTTGATCATTTCAATTCCTCTCGTATTTTGACCTTGGTCTGATTCTGCATCTTCAAACTTTGGGAGGGCCAAAATTGGATGTCAAAGTGGTTGGCCGCCTGGCGCTGTGCCTTGAAAGAATCCGTGTAAAATCTATATCATTCTACATCCACCATACAAAAACTGGGCTTTAATATGTTCAAAAAAAAACAAACATATTCATAAGTCTGGGAACTCCGAGCATGATCAAAGTCATCACCTCGAATGTTCATAATCTGCCCCCATCTTCACCCGAATCCTGATTGCTCAGTATACATGAATCCTTTTTTAAGATTTTGTAGGTATACTATATAGTTGCTTATACCGGCTAATTCCGACGTAATTTCAAAGATATTCAAGATCCACTGATAGACAAACAAAATATTGCACCATGGTTTTCGTTGGGTCACCCCTGGTTTGGCTGGCGGGTGTCCAATCACCCCAACCCCAAGATCTTCAACGTAGCATCCACTGCGTACAACGACATCTTACAAGAACATTAACATGTCCCTCCCCCCACCCAACTCCAAGATCTTCAACGTAGTATCCACTGCGTACAACGACATCTTACAAGAACATTAACATGTCCCCCCCCCCACCCCAACCCCAAGATCTTCAACGTAGCATCCACTGCGTACACCATCATCTTACAAGAACGTTCACATGTCCCCCCCCCCCACCCAAAGATTTTCACCTCCGAACCTCGAAAATGAATTCCTAACCCCCCATTTTCGCAAGCCTCATTTTTGAAATTTGCAACCCTTCCACAGGATCGTAAATGGCACATGTCAAATTTTGCAACCC
>BGPT01002594.1:67489-79790 GCA_003297045.1 Symbiodinium sp. clade C Y103
TCTGGATCACATGTACACGCAGATGACTTCCACCTTTGATCTGGATCACATGTACACGCCCAGAAAAAAAAAGACATCCTGAATTTGGATCACATGTACACGCAGACTTTTTGTGATTTGTGAGCAATGACACCTTTAGGGTTTATCTGTTGTTGCAAGTAAGATAAGAAGAGACACGACACCTTTAGGGTTTATCTCTTGTTGCAAGTAGAGATAAGAAGAGCCACGACACCTTTAGGGTTTATCTCTTGTTGCAAGTAGAGATAAGAAGAGCCACGACACCTTTAGGGTTTATCTGTTGTTGCACTTGAAATAAGAGCCACGACACCTTTAGGGTTTATCTGTTGTGGCAATTAAGATCAGAAGAACCACGACACCTTTAGGGTTTATCTCTTGTTGCAAGTAAGATAAGAAGAGCCACGACACCTTTAGGTTTTATCTGTTGTTGAACTTCAGATAAGAAGAGCCACGACACCTTTAGGGTTTATCTGTTGTTGCACTTGAGAGAAGAAGAGCCACGACACCTTGAGGGATTATCTGTTGTTGCACTTAAGATAGGAAGAGCCACGACACCTTTAGGGTTTATCTCTTGGTGCACTTAAGATAAGAAGAGCCACGACACCTTTAGGGTTTTTCTGTTGTTGCACTTGAGAGAAGAAGAGCCACGACACCTTTAGGGTTTATCTGTTGTTGCACTTGAGAGAAGAAGAGCCATGACACCTTTAGGGTTTATCTCTTGCTGCACTTAAGATAAGAAGAGCCACGACACCTTTAGGGTTTATCTGTTGTTGCAAGTAAGAAAAGAAGAGACACGACACCTTTAGGGTTTATCTCTTGTTGCAAGTAGAGATAAGAAGAGCCACGACACCTTTAGGGTTTATCTGTTGTTGCACTTGAAATNAGAGACACGACACCTTTAGGGTTTATCTCTTGTTGCAAGTAGAGATAAGAAGAGCCACGACACCTTTAGGGTTTATCTGTTGTTGCACTTGAAATAAGAAGAGACAGGACACCTTTAGGGTTTATCTCTTGCTGCACTTAGGATAAGAAGAGCCACGACACCTTTAGGGTTTGTCTGTTGTTGCAATTAAGATAAGAAGAGACACGACACCTTTAGGTTTTATCTGTTGTTGAACTTGAGATAAGAAGAGCCACGACACCTTTAGGGTTTTTCTGTTGTTGCACTTGAGATAAGAAGAGCCACGAGACCTTTAGGGTTTATCTCTTGCTGCACGTAAGATAAGAGCCACGACACCTTTAGGGTTTGTCTGTTGTTGCACTTGAGAGAAGAAGAGCCACGACACCTTTAGGTTTTATCTGTTGTTGAACTTGAGATAAGAAGAGCCACGACACCTTTAGGGTTTATCTGTTGTTGCACTTGAGAAAAGAAGAGCCACGGGACCTTTAGGGTTTATCTCTTGTTGCAAGTAGAGATAAGAAGAGCCACGACACCTTTAGGGTTTATCTGTTGTTGCACTTGAGATAAGAAGAGCCACGGCACCTTTAGGGTTTATCTGTTGTTGCAATTAAGATCAGAAGAGCCACAACACCTTTAGGGTTTATCTCTTGTTGCAAGTAAGATAAGAAGAGCCACGACACCTTTCGGGTTTATCTCTTGCTGCACTTAAGATAAGAAGAGCCACGCCACCTTTAGGGTTTATCTGTTGTTGCAATTAAGATAAGAAGAGCCATGACGCCTTTAGGTTTTTATCTGTTGTGGAACTTGAGGTCAAAAGTTAGATAGATAGATAGATAGATAGATAGATAGACAAATAGATAGATAGATAGATAGACTGGAGGCCAGAAGGCCTTTCGGCCAGCACTCCGCGTGTACATACGATCGATTTTTCTAAGGTCTCCGGACATTGAAAATGCATACCCTTCCAAGGAAAGTACGCGATTCCTCGCCGCCCCGCGTGTACATACGATCGATTTCGCAAAAGTCGCGGCACGCGTCCGCGTGTACATACGATCCAAATTTCGCGTGTACAGACGATGACCTTACCTGTGCTGGTGATTCAACCCACCATGTTTTCTTGGATCACAAATGGCGGCTGACACCAATAAACTAGTACATACTTATCACGATTGCCAGTTTAAAATACAGAATCATCTACCCTGTGGCTATTTAACATAGCCATAGAAAATGGCCCATTTATAGATGATTAAAAGTTATTTGCCTATTAAAAAAGGTGGTTTTCCATAGCTATGTTCAATTACCAGAGGGTAAAATCCCAATGTTTGACATAAAGTTGCTGCTTGAATCCCCATGAAACTTGCCCGGCCCTGACCGGAGCCAGGCGCTCCACGGCCGCCAACACCACTTCCTGATCTGCGCGCTGGGAGTGCGAGGCGAACTGCAGAGCTTCTCCTCGAGACGGTCTTGTGGCTTATGTATCCATAGTTTTTGGGAAAATGTTGGGAACATATTTGGAGATATTGGGAACTATTATGATTATATATGTATATATATAATAAATAAATATATAGTGGATCTATTCTATATATCTATACATATTTAAATTGATATTGGGAACTATTCTATATATATCTATAATATTATATCTATATATGACATTATATACGACTGGATCTTCCCCTATGGGAATACTGTTGGTGCTTATCACTTCCTTGATATGCAATGCCACATGTCGTTGGTATTCCATTGTTGTATACCTCAGATATAATATGATTATTGTACAGATATTTACAGATCATTACCTCCTAAAGATTATTGGGATGCACCCCCAAGTGCAGCAAGCGAATAAGGCAATTATTCATGTTTGAATGGCCATGTAAAATGGGAGCCCATCCCCATAATCCATCATTTTTCTGCTACTCCAACTTCTTGGTGACTTTGTTTTGGATGATTTGGGGAAGGCTGGCAGTTCAACAAGAAGAAAGAGAAAGAGGGAAGCAAGAAACCAAAGGATATAAACATCATTAAACATCTCTATCGTATTTTGATGTATTTTGCTCTGTTTGTTGGCGATGAACAGCATCCACAGGCAGAAGCTGTTGACGTTCTGCGTTTCCGGTGGTTGTGCCCCATGGCTCCGTCAGTGCTCACAGCCGCCAAGACCAAGGATTTGCTCTGGCAGTGCGGTGCCACATGCCTGGGCCAAGGCGCTATGCCACGGCTGTGAAAATCATCAGTTGGACTCAAACGGAATTGATGGGGGCATCCATGCGGCATTTAAGTGGCAATTTCAAGTTCCCAGTTCATTCCAGGTTCGTGTGGGCGTGAAAGTTGGGCCGCCTGTTCCGGCTGAATATCTGTCAACTGGGAGTTTGAACCGCCTAACTATACTGTACCAGCAATAAGGGGTCGGAAATAAAACATTCACTTTGCTGAACTTACCAGGCAGTGTTGGACAAGCAACCCGCTATAGGGGATTTGAATGGATATGACATATGATCCATCTCTAGCAGTGCCCAACATCCATGGCCACCAATGACCAGGTTGCTGCAGCGCATAACCGTTCTGATTGACAGCTGCTAAGCACAGCTCTGGATCTTCTTGCATCGCAACATCCAAGAATTTCAAGACCATTCCTGCCACAGGCTGGACCCTGGACGAAATCCCGAAGCAAAAGTTGTTGGATTTTTGATTCTTTGTGCAAGCCTGGACCACCAAGCAAGCTCAGCAAAACATGCAAAATCTGTTGTTTGTTGCAATCAAGGTGTGAGTTTCGGAGTTGTTGATTTTTGGAACAGGGTTCAGCCGGGCCATTTCCGCTGCAACCCCCAAAAGTATTTTTGGCATGCTAAGACATGCTAAGACTTTGACCGGAGGGAACAGGGGCGGAGTGGGCATAGTTTGACCCAGGCTCCGTTGCGTTTCAGCACAGCCAAAATGAAGTCCCTGCACCTGGGACAGCGGAACCAACAAATGGAGAATGTTATGCTCAAACACTCCTTTGGCCTTCCATGGTTCATTCTGCTTTCACACAAGCTGACTTTGGATTAAGTGCGTAGAATCATCAACAAAAATCAGTTCGGAACCCGCTAAATGCGCAAAGTTCAAACGACAATGCACAGCAACCCAATAGATCAGGTTAGGCTATTTTCTGCCTAATAGTTAACTTGTTGCCTTAGACAAAACATAACTATTATATAGTCTATTTTTGTTTTAACTAAATAGTTAATTTTGTTTAAATATATTTCTAAACTATTTAAAAAACGATGCTTAACTATTTTTTAGCCTATACTATTTTTACCTATGTTTTTGAATTGAATTTACCGTTTGCAACTAGTCTTGCCTTAAACTTCTGTATGACTATGACAAAAAAACACGAATGTCTTCTAAACAAAAAACATGGACAACAAGAGAATATTATGAATAATGATTGGATTGTTGGCTGTTGTCTTGCTATGGATTGCAAATTTGCTTGGATGTGATTTTGGCTGATGTATTATTTCTTGTGTTTTGTATGTTTTGTGGTGAGCTTCGACGATTGCTGTGAACGAAGATGTGATATAGCCTGGTCTGTGGTGATTCTTTTTTGGCCCCTGTGTGTTCTCTTGTCCGGCCAACATGCATTTGAATGTGCTGTTGAAACAACTTCTCAAAGTAATCCTACACAATGCTTCAACAGGCTGACAAAGTAATCCTAGGAACTTCTACTTGTTAATGCACTGTTTCACATTTTGTGACACAAAATAGTTGAAACAAGTTAATTTTGAAGTTCTTAAAAAAAGGTTTCAAAAAAACAAAGTACTGTAACTAAATAAGTAATTTTGAACTAACTATAGAAATAGTTAATTTTGAAGGTAGCAAAATTAGCTCAAAATAGTTTGGAAATTAGCTATCAACTATTAGGCGGAAAATCAATGAACATAGCCTAACCTGATCTATTGGGAAATGACTCCAAAAGTTGACGCATCACGGTTCTGGCAATACGAATCCAACTCAATTATACTCTATCTATTTCAATATATGATTTGTATTGATTTGTGGTGATGCGTTTAGATAGTCAGATTGTATAAAGATATTGGACAGAATTCGGTTAGTGTGCCGCTGACAGGCCGATATTAAGAGCTGCCAAGGTAACTGCCAAGCCTACAGCTGTGCTCAAGAAAAACAACTAACTAGAGATTCAACAGCACCGAAGTTTCAACGGAAAGTTGCCAAATGCTGCGAAATCAGCTCACAGATGTTTTCGTGCATTTCCATCCTGAGCATTCATACCACGTGTAGAGACGAGTGGCTCTCGCAACGTCTTGTCCGCCATGGAAATGCATGTGGCATCACTCGCTGCAGCTGCCAGCATCACTTCCCGGTCTGCTCGGTACTGCTCCGGCACCTTCTGCAAGACCCGTTTCCTAGGGAAAGTGACACATTTGGCCCAATAAGCCGGCAATTCAACAAGACCCATTACCGGAATCACAAACGGATGCTTCATGAAAATTCACTATCATGTGGTTGGGAAATGTTGGGAAGCTCTTAGTCTTAGTAGCTCCTCATTTTATAGGGAATGTGGATACCCATAGCTCCTTAGTTCCCAAAAAATTGATTGCAGTGCGACCCAAAGGCCCCAAAATGGATTCAAGTCTCGCATCACGATCCTCCAAATCCTCAAGGATTCGAACCTGCCAAACTGTTGTGCGTAGGTGCAGAAGATTTGGAGTTTGACATCCTAAAACCATCTAAAACCACGATCACTGGGCAGAACCTGCCATAAATATCCATAAAGATGATATGCGTGCCTATGTACATGCACATGCATGTGTATTAGATATCCTGTACATAGACAAGGAACATATTGCAAATGTGCGTGCGTGCTTGTGAAAACATATATGCATGTTTTTTTTTTTTTCTGTAGTACATTTGTAAGCAACAAATTTGATCTTACTAAGGCCATTCTTGATGATTTTCCCAGCATGGAACCTCATTTCTGGTGAAGTCGCTTGAGGTTGCTATCAACTATCCCAATCTCTGGCTGACATTTTCCTTGCAACCGTGATTGATCATCCCAAAGAGAAGCGGAGCATGTTGCAATTTTCAACCCACCAGGCAAACTAAAGCTGAATGGAGATTTTGCCAGCCTGTGGCCTGTCATGGATGACTTTCATGGAAACCGCGATTTTCCAAATCGAACATCTCAGGATCACTGCCAAATGGAACATGGAACTAGATCGAACGACATAGAACTTGACTACCCCGTTAAGACAAACAGTGTACATGGAACTACATGGAACTACAATAATTACACAATATAATGGATTCATATATATATATATATATAGGTGGGAGGATTCCCTGCAACATTTCCATCTCTTTGGAATTGGTCAAAGTCACATTTTTGGCCCATCGAACGGTCCTGCTCCAGGGGACGTCGGATTAAGGTTAGGTGCAGCCCGTCCTCGGGCGCGTTTCCAACATTGGGGTGATAGCTAATATGAATTAACATGGATCAATTAATATTGAATCCGATGAGGTCTTACTATTCTTTCAATCATCATTTTGTTGAGGTGCAATCCCATCTAAGATTAAACACCCTCCATTCTATGGTTTTTCAATAGGTGTAAATCCACGACGAAATCGTTTCTTGGGGTATGCAATATTAGGGGGAAGGGATTGTGCTCCAAATCCTCGAATGATGGTCATTTGTTTCAGGAAATGAACAACTTTCTGGGCTCAAAGTGACCCTCGTGGCAGGAGAAGAACGACCTCGATGCGTGAAAGTGTTTCTTGGCTAGACAACAAGGAAATTATTCCCTAAGTAAACAAAACCCTGACAATGGAACATCTCCATTTTGAATAAGCAAATCATTTAGAATTGCTGGATGTTCCTCTGACAAGCGTGTTTATCGGATGGTATTTCAAACCCGTAGCGCAGCGAGGGGTCAACAGCAGTGACCAAACAAAAACACAGGATGTGTGATGAGTTGGTGGTTAACTATGGTTAACATGGTTAACTATGCTTTGTGCTCTGTATATATCACTATAGCTACTATAGTTAATGGAACAACACTGGGATATTCATGGGATGATTATAAGATATACCCTCTGGTAATCAAACGTGGCCAGCTGGGAAATCCCCAAACTAAATAGATGTTTTAATGGGAAAATCATCTGTATATAATTAAGGGATTTTCCATTGCCGGAGGGTAAAACAACCAATAATCAACTATCCTCACTTGGGGTTCGTTGTTGGGTTTACCCTTATATCCCTTATGGTTTGTTACTGGAATGGTCTATTAGTGGCTTTACCTCATTAAACAACTGTGGAAGTGTGGCAGTGGAATTCCCCCATGCCTGACAAACGAATCATCGTGCAGCAAGTCAGCCATTCCACTTCCGGATGTTTCAAGCGGGGTCTTGAATTTCCGAGTAGTGGTGGCACCACAATTTTGAGCTGGTCTCTCTCTCTCTCTCTCATTTTGAGCTGGTCGAAACATAGTATTTCGATGTATTTCGTAACATATCCTTCTTTGGTGGCCATCCAACATCCCGAATGCCCAAGACTCATCCATGGCCCATTGCCATGTGAAATGGTTCTTAGCTTGATGGCTTACACCGCCAACATTGTGGACAAATCTTCCAAACCCAACGTCAAACTCTATTGTTCAGTTTTTTCCAAGGAATTCATTGAGAATAGATAAGTCGCATAAGTTTTGTCATATGGTTCAATATACTATCTGATACAAGACACAACCATCCAGTTCAACGACATCTGGCCGGCTCCATGTCGGTATGTTTCAAAATGACCCGGTCCAATTGTATCGTTTGTTATATGCTGTCCCATAAAAAGGACATGCGGCTTCTTGGGGGTTTCTACTGCAGCAACTGATCATTTTCCGAGAAGGATAAGCGGATATACAAAGGATCTGTCAAGAGCTCATCTTCGTGCATCTCCTGCGCTCCTGAAATCAGCCGCTGCTCTCGCATGCGGATGCCTGTCGCTCGCTTGATGGCGTCCTGATGCAACGTGAATGGCGCCAAACAATTACAAGCAAAAGCAGGTTTTTCTGGGCTGAGTAGTGATGGATTGATCCTGGTTTAATGGGTGTTGTTTTGATATTGTGTATGTTTTATACCTTCTTAGGAGGCACTAGGCAAAAGATAAGTTCTATCATGTTCTATCCTACCGTTTAAATCGTGATTCTGAAATATTCTACGTAAATTCAATAATTCCTACTTTCCTATTCTGGGATGAGTCGAAATATGTCGAAATAAAAGAAAACATATATGTCCGCTTCGATAGTGCGTTATTCTTGTTCGGGGATTGCTATACCATCTCTTCAATTAACAAAGACCTTGTCATGACTCCGGGGTTAGGAGACTACTTTCCTCTAAGAATTGATTCTTCTCACAATCTATGATTATCTATATCACAGTAATTTATTGGGGGGATGGTAGGTGAATGACGTGATGGGTAATTACTCAAAACTCAGCAAGCAAAGGGGCTTCTGTGCAGATTTGGGACCAGTGCACCAGCCTGGCATATCAAAATAGCCACTTTCAGGCTGCAGCGCAAAATAAAAACAACATACCCCTCAAAATCCCCCCAACAAAAACAAGTTCTATTTGGATTGTTGGTTTACCATGGTTGGCCGCATGATCTTTCCATCAGGGGATCATGACTTGTAGTGTCATTCCAGACACATCAAGGCCCGGCTGCTGTCGATGCTGTCCTTCAAATCCCGCAAGGTCCATCGCTTGCATTGGAAGGTCAGGCAGTCACCTGCCAAAGTGGTCACTTGCACAGAGACCATGGCGCACCGAGTCACGGCTCCTCAGGTTTTTCAGAGAAAATGTCGGTCTCAGAGTATCGTACAGCGTTTTTTTTGGCCGTGTGAAATCAACAAAACTGCAAATGAACAAGCAGTGTCATCAACCTGTGAAGGCGATCATGGATTTCATCATGATGAATACTGTCAAAAAGGTGCGCATGACAGATATCGGCCCATAATGGCCCATATCATTTTTGCAACAGGGACCATGCAGGGTCGCTGCCTTGCTAGTTGGTGCTTGGGGGACTTTCGCCAAGCGATGACCAATAACAATCAAGATATCATGACTTTCAGCAGGCTCAGAGCCAAATGGCTTCAATTGCCAACTAAGTTCGATAACAATATTTTACAATGCTTACAGTGACTCGGTGGTCGAAAATAAATCATTTCCCCACACTGCCAACTTGACGATCCATTCTCAGACTCCATTGTGCGTTTTCATTCCAACATACCCAGGAAACACATAACCTGAGTTTCCCTCACACTCTTTCTTTCAGGAGAGCACAGGCCACTTGCGGAAAGCGAAGGATTGATCCTGGATGCGAAGCAAAACTAGCCGTGATGAGCTCATCTAATCCCTACCTCGACACATGTTTCTCTTCTGCCTTTTGTTCCTGTAACAGTCCCACTTGTGCTGAAACTTATGGGTGACACCTGCAGCTTCAAACGTGCAAACTTTGATAAAATTTCATCTAAACCACTCACTTGTTGCGCATCTGCAGGCCTATCCACATCCTGCGATTGGCAGCACATGAGGGTGATTGCTCCTTACATATTTGCATCATGCAAAACAAAGATTGGGATCGGGTCGGGTTTCATGAGCCTTCCATAGCGTGGAAGGGAGTGGTCACAACAAAACTCATTGTAGAGTAATTCACCAGCGCAAATTCGGCAAGCGAGTCTGTATGAGTCGGTATTGTCATACCAAACAATGGTAATGTTGGTAAAACAATAATAAACCATCCCCAAAATCACCATAAATATAGGTGGTATAAACCATCAAAATATAGGTGGTTTATTATTGTTTTACCCACATTATATATGATTCCATGATGTGCGCATCTACCTGATTCTTCGGGGCCCGAAATCAGAAATGCAAAATCCATCTGGGTGTGTCTGAAGATGGTACGGGAACATCATGGAACATCGGCACTTTAATGGAAAATGATGGAACATGATCATTAGTCAACCTATAGAGGGGTATCCTATTTTCAAACAAACCCATCTCCAGGAATGTGGTTTAACATGAATGAACACTTGAACCCTGGTTGCCCTGCGATTCCGATCTATGTTTTTGGTCGCCGCCATGACTGCAATTCGGGCTGCGGCGTTGCGCGTTTGAGTGCGGCCCATTGCTTGCTGGTGGCTGAGCCATACTCGACCCATTCCTCAGCGCCACTTGGCTTCGTCTGAAAATTCGGGAGGCCCAATTTATGGCAATTCAAACGGGAAAATTATGATCATTCATGATGGCTGTGGATGGCTGTGGTGCTTAGTTGGGTGACACTCATCACAAGGCTTCGCGTGGGATCCGTCGAACTGGTCTCGGTTGCGGTCAGCTGTAAGCTATGGCACTTTCTGCAAACATGAGTTGAGGTGGTAGCAAACAAACACGAGGTCCATGCAATGTTGAGCACACGTAGTGTTCAAAGGCAATCGGCAAACAATGTGCAGTAGCAAGGCGCCGGCGAGTTCAAAACCGACTGTCTGCATGTTGAGGTTCTTCTTTCCAAAAGGGCTTGTCTCAAAATCTGGAACCCCAGAATTCTGGGGTTTACCGGGGTTTAGCTTCTTTTCCCCGTAAACATGGTAAACCCAAGTGTCAACCAAGCTTCGTCTGCTTCCCAAGTGGCCCATTCTGGGAGTTCCTGCCTTTGGGCGCTGAGGGCCAAAGGGGGGATGTATCCCAGGCTATGACCATGTTCATGGCGAAAATGATAGTAAACCATAAGATGTTGGGCCTGGGCAACCCTGGAGTTGCTTAACGGGCCCATGAAAAATAGCCTGCTCCCATTTGATTCCTGAATGGGGAACAAACTCATATTCAGCAAATCCAAATGTATACCCAGGAGATCAACCATGCTCAGGATGCCCTGGAAAGGGATGCCCATGGCAAACGGGAACAGCCTCAACATCCAGCATCTAAAATGGCAGTCTTTATCCTGGGAACCCTGGGTGGTTCAAGGTTCTTTCTTAAATCCTAGTGACATGGACCCATGTATCCCATGTATACTTCGGTTTTTCAACATAGTTGGAACCTTGGTTGAAGTTATGAATGGATAACCATGTCTGTAAGGCTTGCAGTACTTGTATCCCAACTTATGGTTGGTAAGACTGCACCCCCAAGTGTTGGAACTGGAAAATGGCCCAACCCTCCAACCCCGCAGGCCATGGGGCCTGATGCCGCAACTCTGGAGATCCATCAGCGCGCGTTGCTGCGGAAGGGATTTGTCATAGCAGGCCTCCGAACAGAAGCGCCACCAGCGAGTCACCTGGGGCAGATCAGAAGCAACGCCAAGTCCAAATCTGACCACGAGGCACTTTCGAGACATCATGATACCATGATGCCCCTTATGAACCATCATTTATGGCTAAGTGGTGCTGACGTGATAGATCTGTGAAAGTGGGCGTTGCCCAAGTTGCCCACTCCAAGCGCTAAACCAGGTTTCTTGGAGGATTGCTTGTTATTACACCCTTGAAAACATGTTTGTCCAGGGTTTCCACGAGGAGTTGCCCTGGGAAAAAAACATCTTCCAGCGTTATTCCAAGTCTTCATCGGGCTATGGCATGCTCTCAGGTTGCCGTTGCTCAGTCGACACCAACATGCACCAAGTGGCCGGACAAAGGTACAGGGTCACTTCTCCAGTTGGGACTGCACCGCAAGCATCGCAGCTGCGTAAATCTGGGCGTTCTCGAGAAATCTCTGGTCAACTAATTAACTTGAAAGAAGAGCCAAACCCTCAAAGTTGGATGGTTGTTACTCTGAAAACGGGTTACTCCAAAAACTGTAGGTTGCTACGGCTGACCCAAGGGAAAGTGTAGCGGGTGACGGTCCCGAGGTACAAACAGCAATCGCCACTACTCAAAATCAGCAATATAAGACAAATTGACAATCCCAAAGCACCTCAAAACACCCTTGCAATACAAAAGAATAGGATGCAATGTAGCCATGGGCTTTCCATCAAAGAATGCAGCTTCTCAAGGTTTTCTATACAAGTTGTTCAGTTCAAACACCGCTTGGACAGGAAACCATCAGATCCGATCGCCGAAGCGGGGCTTTTCCGCTTCTTCCGTTGGAAAATGAAGCACTCCAGGCGCATTAGCGGGAAGCAAGGTAGCGGCAAACGCAACTCAAGCCTGATCTTTACGGGGCCCAGAAAGAAAATCTAGCTGGGTTTGACTCGTTCGTATTATAGTATGTATCTACATGTATCGATATGTATTATATATATATATATATATCTATATATATATATATATACATTAGATATGAGATGCAAAGTATACTGATATGTCGTGCTACTCGACTGCATCAGCAACACTGAAGCGCACTTCACTTTTT
>BGPT01002595.1:546-34543 GCA_003297045.1 Symbiodinium sp. clade C Y103
GAGCATGTGTGGATCACACGCTACGGGGAACGGGCCCATGCAACCAAAGAATGCCCTTCTCTGACTGGAAGCGTGGATGTAAAGAAATTTCGCATGTGCCAAAACCCAATGAGCCCAATGAAGAGCCGGCCCTGGGGACACTAGAGACAGGACTTTAAGGAGGGTGCAAGAAATCCTCAGGTGAAACAGTCCGTTTCNNNNTCCGTTTCTTGTAAAGTATGTCTCTAGGTGCCAGCTACTCAAACCACTGCACCGCTAGCCCTATAGGCTTTGGTAAAAGAAGTGAAAGCCGTTTTCGCAGTAATGTTCACCAACTTAAGCCAAGGCAATGATCAGTAGCTCACATGCTGCATGTGGTTGAGAGCTTTGGTGAGAAAGTCACCCTCTAGTCAGGTACCGACCGAGCAATATGCGGAGGTTTTCCTACTTGTAGCCCCTTTCACAAGGGTTGATGAGATTGATGGTCATAGCAGATTTGTCAATACCTATATAACAGCAGGCCAAATTTCTTTGGGGTTGTACCTCGGGGTGCAGCTCCACTAATAAACGGTCATATAAAAATAGTTCTAGGAATCGTATCTCAACTTATGGTGGTTAGAATCCCAAAGTTATAGCCATTATATAATAATAATAATAATAATAATAATAATAATAATAGTAATAATAATAATAATAGCATATTAAGTCACCATCATATATCCCATTCTTGGTTGTATATCCTATTTAGGACGCACATATCCCAGTTTATGGTGGTTTTGTGGTGGTTAGAATCCCAAGTTATCACTAAAAGTCAACCCCAACTGCACCCCCAAGTAGCTACGGCGGGGTACCCTGTGATTTTCAATGGTGCCTCACATCTAGATTGGTTGGCTTAAAACTAAGTCCGGAATAATTTCTGTAAAACTACCAAACTATCCACCCAAGTCTGAAGTAGCTTATATATCTTTTTTACACATTAGCCACAATCACCATAAATCATGCACAATTCTCATCTATAGAGAATGTTCCCTCAACAATTCCCTTGGAATCTGGTGTCTACTTCAAGAGTCGACCTGTACGTGGTGACTCGACCGAGCTGACGCGAGCTCCGCGAGCTGACGGTGAGAAAAGAACTGGAGGATGATCTGGGGCTTTTGTCGGGATATAGTATGTTATAATGGGATATAATAGTGCTACAACCACCATTTTCATAGGATCAGTTGGGTCTAGAATCAACCACAACTGGGATATAATGGGGATATTAATGGGTATAATGGGGATATAATAGATATTCCCTTCCGCCAATCAAACACGGCAATTGAAATTTCCCTATAAGTGGATTTTCCATTGCGATGTTCGATTATCGGAGGGTAACAGTTTGCGAACAAGCAAATCACTATTTTTATAGCTAAACCATTTGTAAATGGATCAGTTTCCATAGCTATGCTAGTTTACTGGAGTGTATACCCTTTGTCAAATCTTCGTGGGGATTTCACAGGTTTTTTTCTGAGTTGTACCACGGAAAACGGCATGATTAAAGCATCAAACATGGAGATCCGAGAAAGACAAAAACCCTATGCATCCAGCCATACCCTTGAAAGCGGGGTATGATTCGGTCAGACCTCAGGAAATTTTCGGATCCTCAAGCGGAATCAATGGGATTTTTATTATGTAACCACGCAGTTCATCAACACGCATATTCTAGCTTCACTATGAATCAATGGGAATTTCAACTTTCAACATCACATGGGATATTTCATGGGTACACAATGGGTGTATAACCAATGATTAGTTGGTTGTTGGGTTCGAATATGTTTCATTCTCCATCCTGACGATGGTCCAAACGGACCCAGCCATTTTTTCATCCAGGAATTGCTGTATAAATGATATAAATGGGTGACAACAGTACTATACCACAGTTACAGGTCATATAGGGCTTATGGGTGAACAAAGCCACTTACGATTCCTGGGATGCACATCTAAGTATTCAGTCAAGACTGTGGATATCCGCCCTGACAGTTTGGGATATACTGCTGGACTAGAGAGAGAATTCCTTTGGGATAAGCTCACACCCTTAGACACTTTGGTGAAGAAGTCCTATGGAAAGATACTTGCAGGTGCAGTTCCACTAATAGGTGGTGATATTTACCATACTTATAGGAGCCCCATGTGCCATTCTATGGGAGGTATTACCGTGTTTATATCCATGTGAGTGACGGCTTTTATTTGGTTAAGTGAAGAGTAGTCTTGGGGCGTACCCCGGTTGCCGAAAAGGTTGCAAAACGAGATAGGGACACCCCGAGAAAGAGGTAGGGCAAAACGAGGTCCGGGAATAGAACATGAGGTAGGAACAACCCATCACTTGCGTGATGTACCAAACATTGTCCCGGGGCTCATGTACAACCTCAACTGCACCCCCAAGTACTACTTGCGAAATGCTTCTCGCTTCCTAATCAGTAACGAGCTAGTGTATGGTTTCGACCCAGTTGTAAATAGCACACATTGCAGTTGCAATTGCCCAGTTCTAATCCAGTTAACAACCAACAACTGGCCAATATTTCACTATAATCCAATTAAACAATTATAAATGGGATACATGCCCTACAGTATGTTTCCGACTAGAAATGGGATACATGCCAAGAATATTTTACTTTTTGGCATCCGTTTAGGGCTTTCAAGGAACATAGGTCCTATCGGTAGCATCCCATCGCCCCAACATTCTGTAAGTCGTCCGAAAGGGCAAAAGTAAAGTAATGTAAAGCGACCCGCAATATCAACTTGGGAAAAGCCAACAAACATGTTGATTCAATGGATGTTAATGTTGATTCAATGGATTTTAATGAGATATACTAGGGATATAATTTGGATATGATGGTATGATATGGTATGATATAGATTGATATGGTATGTATAAACCACATCCTACTTCTTTTGAATATGAATGTGTGGTTCGTTAATATGGCTCAATGCTTCATATATTTTTGTAGAATAGGATGGTAATATATAGTTCGCATAGGTTAGGATATGGCCCCCCTAAAAACTATGGTGAGACAGGAGCGCAATATATCGTGGAACTGACCCCACAGGATAACCATCGTGATCCCTCGGAAGACACACATCTGGAATGGCGATGCATCAAGGTTAATCCAGTTGCATCCAACGATTCGACACGTGGGAAACGTCTTTGAGAAAACCCTTAAACAAGAACTGGCCAATTGACTCACCTATGGGGATGGGTCAATACCTGTTGTTATCAATCTTAATGGGATGAACATCCATTTACCAGCTATTTTGATGTTCACTAGGTACCAGGGTTTTGACTCATAGCCATATGATAATATAGTGTAGCACAATTTTGGAGGTTTTTTTTCCACTTGGATCATCCCACGTGAAGAACTTCCACCTGTTTCAAAACCAAGACGATCGCCCGGCACAGGCGATTCAGCTCGAGCAGGGGACCTGTCGGGGAAGTTGTGGGAAGTTGCGAAGTGGTCAAAAACTTCCATCGATCGTTATGGCTGTTTCCAAAAACTGGGCTACCAGGCTACCATTGGGTTTCCCCATTTTGTTTGCAACCGGATTGATTTCTTTTGGGTCCACCACTCTAGGAATAAGATCCGAATGGGGGAATTCAAGAACAAACTGACATTTCTTTTTGGATCTAGACTCAGGCCAGATTCTGTGGCAACTAGACTAAGTAGGATTCATAAGTCATACAGATGAATCATAATATCTTTACAGTTGCATGGGTTTGTGAACCAATTTATTGCTTGGGATAGGGTTTGTCTCGAAATCGTTACCTGGAGCCCTCAGGTTCTCAATTTCACCAGGGAGATGAACGAGGGAACGTGGATCTTAATTTGAGACTCATATGATGAGGGATAGAAACAAGTATAGACTATAAATATCTATAATTTACAAATCTTGGGAAGTCAATCAAACTCAAACTGTATTCTGTGACAGAGCCAACAACTGACAGGTCAGGAGAGTGATCTTTTTTCTTGCCGACAATCGTTAACCCCAATGTGGATTGGGACAACACAATTTTCCCCATGCAAATAGCGACAGATTCTGATGGTAGGTCTTAAAGTTCTTGACCCATATCATTTGGTAAACCGAAACATACCCTCACATATCTATTGAACATGGCCATAGAAATATGTAGTCGATTTACTTATGAAAAATGGATGATTTTCTATAGTTATGTTAGTTTACGAGAGGGTAAACCTCAAATTGGGAAAGGATACTGTGATAGTTTCTGCCATCCCAAATTTCTCTATCGGTATCCCCCAACAATAGAGGTTTAATAAAGCCCATGCATCAGGATTGATGGTGCTTGTATAATCACCTCCAGTTAAACGACGTTTTTGCATATCTTTCTGACTAGATCCTGGCAATATATGTAACTTGCCGGAATTGGTTTTGTTGGGAACATTTAGAGGAAATCTTTGCAAGAACCATGGTTTCAAGCACATATCCCTTAGACCAATTGGGTTGGTCTGAAAATAGGGCACCCCTAAATCCACTGGTTTATCACCATATTCCTGATCAAAATGACCATGAATTAGGGTATACACCATCTTTAGACACACCCAACTATCAATTTTTGTTGATGAATTATCTCCTATGATGTGTCCCCATCAAAATACGTCGAATTTCTTGGTGAACCCTCCTGAAGATCATCATTTCCCTTCGTTCTCCCATATTTGTCCATCGTTTTCCCATATTGATCCATAGTTTTCCCATAAATCTCTCAGGTTTTCCAACTCCCCCCATATTTTCCCATCGTTTTCCCATCGTTTCTCATGACCGTCCCATCATTAAAAAAAAGGCAGGCCACAGAGCTGCTGAAGCGGCAGCTGGAGTTGCACCTGAGAGGTGCGCGTAAGAAGCTGCAGTTGGGGTTGTTCATGGCTACAACTTTGGGAACTATCCTAATCCTCTGGTATATTAACAGTTCGACCCTGAGAATAGCTATTCTTAGAGGAAACTAATCTTCCAATCCCGATGACTGCCAGGGTCGAACTGTTAATTTACCAGAGGGTAACTTTGGCAAAAACACACCACCATAAGTTGGGATATTTGCTTCCTTTAAGTTATAGGAAGCACATATCCCAACTTATGGTGGTTAGAATCCACTATCATGATATTTCACTATTTATCATGGTATACAGAAAAACCATGGTATCATCTAAGGTGATGAACTTCACTATAACCATGGTATATTTCTAGAAAGATTTCTCTATACTTGGAGGATTAGAGGATCATCCTACGGTCCTCGTAAGTGGTTAATAACCATGGTGATCGGATTCGTCCCCATTCAGTAGGGTTATCCCATTTTTATTGGTGAACAAAGCCCAGTTATTCACCAATGTTTCACTGAAACGAAGAATGGCCTGAACTGAATCACTTTAGCGCCAGATCCACCATTTGGAGAGAAATTTCCCAGCGAACGAAACCTCCATTTAGTGCGGGGATGTTGTTCCATTGACACGTTTGATTACCAGAGGGATTCACTGGTGATTCAATTGCACATCTACATCGATTTTTTTTTGTTAGGAAAAACGCGACATGATGGGGATGGAAGTGGATAATTAATGGGGATGTCATGAGGTATGATGGGATACAATATGGATATAAGTTGATATAAGAAATGTTACCCTCCAGTAAACTAACATGGCTAGTGTGATTTGACCAATTAATACTGTTAGTATTTCCATTGGTAACCCATAGCGAACATTTTTTTTTTTTGTGGCCAAAACGAAACCATTAAACTATCACCACTGGTAACAGATTTCCAGTAAACTAATAGTTTGCTATGGTGATATGAACCCTTGGTGATTGAGATTAACATATCTGATGCTCTCAAGCAAGAAATGAGATAAACACCTGAGGATCATGGATTGGTAGATAAAAAGGTGAGGTTCCGAAGTATAGCTAAGTTGACGCACTTTAATATATAACTTGGTAAACTATGGTTTATGGGGGATATAACTATAGTGAATGAGCTTATAAAATGTTATAAAATGTTATAAACATAATTGGGGGGACTCACCTTGTAGCTATGGAAAATGACCCGTTGAGTTCCACGGTTTGACCTGGAGAATCCACCAGTTCGTTGATCTGGCTCGATGGTTTACGTATCAAAAGAAATGGTGATTTTCCAGCCATCTGTTAGATTGCCAGAGGGTAAACCATGGTATACACCTCTATATCGGGATAGTTATATAATATATTATAACATTGTATAACTAATAACCACCAAGGGATACTGGGTCAACCTTGGTTAGATACTTTAGTACTTCAATCTTTTGCTATCAATGGTAAAATGTACTAACCAGGTATCTAAGATGAAGGAATCATTTTATGGTAAGGTGGGCTCCCTCCAGTTGCGTTTGTCGGTTTAGTTTCACCCCATCATCTGTACTTATGACTAGCATCAACACAAGTGAGCCCGGTTCTAAGGCAACTTAGTTATCTTCCGGGCCCCACCTTGTATCAAGCATGGTTCTGGATGAATGGTGGGAGATTTATGGGATAGTTATGATGGATATATCTATATGGGGGTTTCCTAAACTGAAGGTATCCAAAAATGGATGGTTTATAATGGAAAATCCTATATATTAAAATGGATGATTTGGGGGTACCCCTATTTTAGGAAACCTTGATATTAATTTATGGGATATATAGGGTTGCAAAAAAGACCAGCTATGAGTAAGTGGTAACCACAAGGGTGAAAAATAGGTGATTTGACAATGTTTTGATTGTTTATTTGTCAAATTTTCGGAAGAGACTGAAAAGTCATTTTACAATTTTTCTCCCTGGTATCTGGAGTGTTAAAACATTGTTTATATACATCATATATCCTCAACAAAACCAAGCCAAAGGATTGATATTGACATTGACCTTGATATTCATACTGATATTGCTACTGATACACCTATTGATCGTAGAGAGTACCACAATTTTCATGTCTTGCTTTGTGTCAACAATGATCTTCATTTGCCCAGTATGTTCGCCTCGTGATTGCCTGGCTCTTGAAACTCCAAGGGCCTGGAAATGACCTTGTGTCAAGGGGAAAAAGTAGGGGTTACCTTCCAGTAATTTGGGTTTTGGCTATGTAAAACCCATCATTTGTAGAGCATGGACACCTGCGCTTTTCCATATCTATGTTGATGTTTTAACCCAAAAATGACACTGGAATTTGGCATAAGACAATTCCAAAACATGGAATCTTCAACTTCAACTCCGAAATCCGACAAAAAGCTGACATTTGAGCAGTGTTCAAAACCTTGGTTGGTGGATGATTAGTTCGGGGATTATACTACCCAATATTTCATGGAATGAGATTTCGGGATTTTGAACACTGCTCATTTCAATTTGAAAACCCGGTGGATCTCGAGGCCCGAAGATGCACCGCTTCAGCAGTTGGGAGGTGGACTTTTTGTTTCCGAAGTTTGGCGATGAAAAATGGAGGTTTTACCCTAGTGGGTAGAGATTGTTTGCTATTGAAAACCACTAAGAGTTTGCTATTGAAATAGTGGTTCTTCCCATTAAAAATGGTGAGATTTCCCATAGTTATGTGGCTGTTTACCAGAGGATAGTTGCGATTTTAGATCAACCATAACTGGGATATGATGGGGATATTTTCATCGCGATATAACTGGGATCTTCCCTCTTGTGTCATCATGGCTTGGAAATCCCAGCACTACATGGAGGTTTCAATGGTGGGAAAATTGTAGAACTACACGGGGGATTTTCCAGCAAGCCATGTTTCATTGTCAGAGGGTATCTTATGTTTTCACAACATAGACACCCCCCTAAGCCATTCAACATGGAATCCCAAAATGACCATGATCAATAGGAAAATGGTCTTCCAAATCCGATTGGTTGGGGTTTCCATGTGAAATTTAGGGGGTTCCATCCCGGTAGTCCACTCTCTGGTAATCAAACGGCTGGATTTTCCCCTTCTGGTTCGATGGTCCCAGTCCGTTGCACGTCCATGATAAACCGAGTTTATTGTTGGTGCAAGGCACATGTTTGATGGTTCCATATGGTCGATGCTCAATCCACCAGATTCGGAGGTAGGCAAGCCATCCAGGTGAAAGACACGTCACCATCTAGGGCAATAGCTTTGAACCACCAAGCAGATAGGGATGGCAACTGAAAACATGGGAAAACTATAAGACAACTATGTACAACTACCGGAAAATATGGAAAACCAGTTGCAATAACCAGAGTTGGTATGCAATATCCATCTCATTTCTGCACTACCAGTTGCATCAATTCCAAGATGCGATTCTCGACTACTTGGGCCCGACAAACCGAGCAACTTCGTACGAATTGGGCACCTTTTTTTTGGATAAACAATGGTGATTCACCATTTCAACAAAAATAGAACCAATGTCATCCCATGCGCCCATTTTTGGTTGGGTCACTGTATTTCCTTTTTGTTGTCGGTGATGTACCCATGATCCTACCAATTTTCAATGGGAAATTCTAGTTTTGTTCCTCGATGGTCCTCGTACACTCTAGACTTTTGTTGGCTGAACTAGTATTTTCTGTTGTCAAAATCCCTTTGCTTCTCCATTCAGGCGTTTCTCTCTGTCGGGCCCCCGCAAACCATGGGTTTCTTTCAGAATGACAAATTTTGATAAAATTTGATGGTTTTCGCGATCCTCATTCTTTAGGAACCCCCGAAGTAACCTATCACAAAAAAAAATAACTTTTTGTGGTATTTATGATCCACTTATCCAACGTGAAAATCATCTGAGGCACCTTCTTCTTCAGGTTAAAACTGCCGTTTGTCTGAGAATAGGGTACCCCAAAACTCAATTATATGTTGATCACAATTTTCTTTTTGAACTAGACACTTTTAGGTATCCAACATTTTTGGACACACCCAAATATCATTTTGCTGGTTATTCATATCTCATTATATATTCCCATTACATATCCCCATTATCGTTAATTCTATGCCCCGACTGCTGGTCATATATCTATTGTTCTGTGGATTTTCACCACATCTTGATGCTTCAAAGCTCTGAACAAACACAATAACCTGATTAAAAACATGTTACCCTCATCATATATGCCCGTACTTATTTTTTTCTAACATCCCCAAATCTTTAGACAAAAAAAACAGGTTTCATGTCGCGTGCCACAGGCTGTGGCGTGTGAGGAGAGTTTGGAGGTTCAGCTGGTTTCCTAAAATGCTGGTACCCCAAAAGCTGGATGGTTTGGGGGTACCCCCATTTTAGGAAACCACCATATGGGACTACTGAAATGGATAGGAACTCAGGATTTACATGGCTAGCTGGATTTTTTGTTCAGTTGATGGAACAAATCATATATGGGGATTATGAGAGTCCGAGAATATATGGGTATATCAGATGCCCAGTCATAATATACCCCATCATTCTTGGATCTTTGGAATATTCCACTTTTTATTTTGTAGATAATTGGAGAATGACTGTGGCAGCATTGTTGCGATGCTTTTTCAGGCGAATTTGGAATTGGGAAAAAACATGATCATTGGGTAGGGATTTTATTATATAACCCTAATTTTAAATATTCTACGATAGAACTCCCTTTAGAAAACATGTAGGGTGTCTAAGATTGGCCCCGGTCTATCATGATTTGATCCTTGATCTGCGATAGCTTTCTACCATGCATTGTTTGAAGACGTGATATACGACCCCAAATCCACTATAATGTCCACCCCAGAGAAATAAACCTTGGTTGACTAATCAGGGCAATCCCCAAACAGTGATCAGTTAGTTTGTACCCCACAATCCTAGGTTGGCATTAATGATTTTTTTCCTATCAAAATGGCAATTTTGGTTTGTCTCCATTTTGAGAGAAATCCTGCTTGGTAATCGCTAAACCTTGGTGGCCAAAAGATGCAAATTCAAATTTCGATCAATGCAGAAAACGGACAACGCGGTGCTTTTTTGTTGTCTAGGTACCCTCTGGTAATTTAACACAGCTATTGAAAATGGTGATTTATAGTGGATTTTCCCATTCAAAATGGTGATTTCCCATAGTTCTGTTAGTTTACCAGAGGGTATCTAAGATTTGGCCAGGTAAAAGAGATGACCTGATTTTTGTTGTGTAGGTTCATTCTGCAAATATCGCTCGCAAGAACTGGGGGTCGGTCACAGACAAATTTGGCGGTGCGTTCGCGCCGACCAGAATGGCTCCTAAGTAAGGACAACATGAACAAATTCGGATTGCATACTACAAATGTCCTGAAGTCCAAGTTTTTTAGAATCCTGTGGCAAACAGTTTTTTTTGCATAAAAAAATGTGTAGAGTTAGTTGCTGGTTGCTGTTCTCTTCGCCAGGTTTTTGTATCACCCGAAAAAACAGCAGATATTTTACCCAAAATGATGGATCATCAATCACAAAAGGGAGAGAATCAGATGAGTCCAGATGTTCTTGGGTCAATCCCTCGGACTGGTGGCTTTGGGCCCGGTTTCGAATCCACAGAACTGTGAAGGGGGGAATTCTGCCAGAGAATCCCTCAAGATTTAGACGGCCAAAAATGTGCTTGATTTTATTGTGTTGATGGTCAATGAAAACTGGTTGAATGATGGTTACATGATGTTACATGAGAAACAAACACCTTTTGTTGAAATAGCTCAAGTCCCCATTTTTGCTGCTACCCGAATTGGGCATTCCCAGTAAGTGGGGTAGAGCCGCGGAGGATGTGATTGTTAGCCACTATATCATTTATAATCAATGTTGGTGTTTTCTTTCTAAACATCCCATTTATTTGATACCACAAAACTGCTTCCAATAATGCAGGCATCTATTTCTCGAGAAAGATGGCAAATGTCAATTTGGGTGTGTCTGAAAAGGGGGATAAACCCAATTATGGCTACTTTAGCAGAGAAAATGATGACAAACCATCCAATTTAGGCTTATCCTATTTTCAGACAAACCCATTATGGAACCACATATTTCGATATACCCTCCAGTAAACTAGCAGTTTGATGTGGAAAAATCAGCATTTGTAGATCATTACCCAGGGAAACCTGGCTTTTCCACAGGTGACCCGCTTGGCACTGGCGCAAATGCAAAGTGAAGTGACTGCGCAAGCGGAGTTGTTGGAACACGTGGGAAGCCCTGGAGTAGCCGTGGTCGGGCTGTGGGAGATTTCGCCGAAAATTCCGAGATGGAAAAGGTGTGGGGAAAAGCCATTCAGAACATGATCCAAAAAGATGAGGATCTCATAGGATCTCCATTTTGTTGAATTGCTTGGAGGGCAAAATCTGACATATTGAACCGTGATTGAACTATAGTCATCCTGGAGTCAAAAGAAGATCGAAATGTCAAGAAAACATCACTAAATTGGGAATATTGAATAGAAAATCCACCAATATTCTATCTACTCCAGGATTATGTATGACAATTTCAGCGCCTCTGTTACCAAAATTGTGATTTCACCAACGAATTCGAGAAATCATCGCGGGTCTGTCCAGAACCGGAAGGTGTACCCCATTGTAGCCCCAATTTTTGGACTTCTATATATCGATAATATATTGAAAAAACATGGGAATTGTGGGAAATGTATTGAATTTCCATTATAAGACAAGATTTCCTAAGAGTTTTGATATTCAGAAATGTTACCACAATTGTGAAAACTTTGAGGATTTTCTTGCGAATTCCAAGAAGAAACGCAATTTACTCAGGAAAAATGTGTTCTAGTATCTTCTTGGGATTGACAAGGTTGAAATGACTAAGCTGGAAATTTGTTCAGACATTTCTGTTCAACCTGGTTGACTATTGATAGTGGGAAAAGCTTCAAGAAAAAAAGCGGACAGTCAAGTACTTTGACACACCGGGAACATCCTAGGCGGCACATGTTTGATCAAAGGGTAGATGTTGTGTATATGGGAAGAATCATCTCAAATGTACTGAATTGGGGAAATTTCTTGGAATTTGATTGATGAGTCGGAGCAATCTCTTCAGATGGACAATGAATGATATTGACATTGATATGTTTGCAGTTATTACCGCTACGCTGAAACTGGGAGAAACAATGAGAAACATGTTTCAATCTCTGATGCCTAAGAGGCGGCGACAGCGTTAGGTTAGAGCCCAGTCTTTGCGACTGAGATCTACAGCTATAAACCTGAATTTGCGATTTTCTCGCCACGTTTGATGACACCTCTGGATGGTACCCTTCTTGAAAAATACTGATCACCTTTTCCGCAGGTTCAACAGCAGGTGATTGAGTTGATGGCACCTCCTGCCATGGAGCGATGCAGGCGGGAGCGGCTGGGGTGGAGCGAAGTCACTGCGCAGTGGCTGGTGTACCCATGGAACTGGGATTGTACTCGGATAGTTCATGGTGATATAAACACGAAACAATTCCGGATAGGTTGTGATGGGGATATGAATGGGGATATTAATGGATAATTGGGTTAATTATGGTTATATAAGTACATCCCAATTATCATCATATCACAACCACCATCCCGATTTGGGATCTAAAACCAACCATATCTGGGTTGTGATGGGGATATTCATGGGGAGATATAATCGATATTACCCTCTGAGAATCAAAGGTGGCAATTGGAAAATACCACCAAATACCTAGAAATGGAGGTTTATAGCTGGGAAAATCATCGAACCAAATGGGAGATTTGTCTTTGATCATCGGATGGTATCCATGTTATACCAGAGAGTTATGCTTGTTATACTATATGATAATGGATTGTAATGGGTGTTGCACTATCATACAGGGTATTATCACAATGTATCACAATGCATGAGCCGGGAAATGGTTCCCAACCAGCCAGTACAATCAAAGGACAGGGGATATCAAAAAGGTATGTTGTGACACGGCATGCAATGAGGTGCACCGGCCGGTCAAACGTGGGATTTCGCGATGAAGAAAAGGGATGATATCCATGATCTCCATGGAAATATTGTGGGATATACCCTCTGGCTATTGGACATAGCCATGGGAAAATTGCTAGTTTTGGATGATTTTCCCATTAAAACCTCCATTTATAGGGGATTTTCCATGGCTATGTTAAATAACCAGAGGGTATAAGCAACTACTACAATCAAAGGTTGAGTTCGAGTAAGCCATGAGGGAGATGGTCATCCACTACAGTATGGGTCAGACCAAAATCCTAAGTAATTCCTAATGGTGGGATGACTATAAACATATGTCGTATTTTGACCATGGCAGATTTTGAACGGGGGATATTTAACATAGAACTGGGGTATAGTATGGTCATTACTGTAGCCGTAAGTATCGGTTGCTCATCAACCACCTGCTAACCGTTGCTTTCCCCATTTATCATGAGTTATACCATGCTTACCCTCTGGTAATCAAACATGGCAACGGACAATCCACCATTTATAGATGACTTTCCCATTAAAACCTCCATTTATAGGGGATTTCCAATGGCCATGTTTGATTACCGGAGGGTATACCATGCTTACTCATTGTCATGAAAAACCTAACTCGGATGCCCGTCCAAGCAGTGTGTATACCCATTTCATGGTGGAAGTTGTTTCCCGAATCTTTCCTGGTGAAGCTCCAGGAAACTAATATGAAAGTGAAAATCCACCACTTGTAGATTACTTCCTGCAGTTAAAGCCCTTTACCAGTTTCAAATGGTTATAGATGGTTATAAATTCGCGCTTATCATTCCATTTTTATGGGGTGACTTACGGACTCAGAATTGGTATTTCGGGCCATTACTTTCACAGGAAACCTTGGCTGAAATCCCGATTTCGTCCTGGTGAAGCTTCTGTGCTCTGCCCGCAGTTCGAAGAGACCTTGGCGCGCCTCTGAGAAAGGCGCAACAAAGGGTCTTCGCCAAGAAATGGGGACTTACCCTTTGGTAATTTTAACATACTGGTAGCTATTGAAGGTGGCCCATTGATGGTTAATTTTGCAAGCAACATGGTGATTATTATACGAGATTTTCTGTAACAACCTGTTAGTTTACCAGAGGGTAACCATCAACAAAAGGGGGGGATGTAGTGGGTATACAATGGGGATAGAACCAATGATGATCTGATTGGTGGTTTCAGAGATTTTGATACATGTTTATCTTCCAACCAATCGAACCAATGGGATTATAGCTCCAATGACAAGGCATATTTTTCAGGGGCGTCTTTAGGATTGGCCACCGGATGTTTGAGCAGCACTGAGTCAGAAAGGATTCGAGTTTCACGGCCCAAACATCAGACCTTTTCGATCCGGGCGTGGCTGTCATCATTTCATGGGAGTTACAGTACCCAACAACTAAGCTGTAAAATCATTTACCCTCTGGTTATTTAACATAGCCATGGAAAATGGCCCATTTATAGATGATTTTCCCAGTAAAATCACCATTTATAGAGGATTCTCCATAGCTACGTTAGTCATACCCAGAGGGTAGATCTGTTGGGATCTGTTGGGATCTGTTGGGATATGCTGCAACACCATGGGGACATGAAACCAACTGGGGACTAGCTGGAGATGATGAAAAAAGGCTTCCCCAATTGAAACCCAACCTTTATTGGTAGATGATAGATGATGATAATTGATATACCAGACGCGGCCCTGATTTAGTTTTTCCACACGAAGCACAATATTAATCTAGCCCTGCAAAATTGTATGAACATGGGGGTCTCATGGGGATCTAATGGATACATCAGGGGGATACAATGGGATTTCATTTGATGCTTAAAATCTCACGATTTATCATCATGTTGCAATTTGATTTGATGGCCATATTTGGTGGCTAAAGCCCTTATTTTCAGAGAACATATTTAGGACATGTTCTTCTAAGTAGGCCTCCGTTGTCATCAAACATGGCTTGCTGGAAAATTCTTCATTTCTAGATGATTTTCCCATGAATTTCCCTATGTACTTTGATGATATTCCCAGCTATAAACCTTCATTTGTAGGTCATTTAACTGTATCATTTTCGGCCTTGGAGGTTAGGCTGGGATTTGTGTACCCTGCGAACCTCGCGGAGCTGGAGCTGGAGCGAAAAGGGCTTTGCTCGGCTGAGCAGAAGGGGAAAGCACAGAAGCCCGGAAGGGCTGAAATAATGTCTGTCTTGCACATTTTACATGATCCGATGTGACATGACATGATTTGAAATGATCTGATATGACCGCATGTATACTGTAAACACACACACACAATATATATATATATACACACACCCTCTGGTAATTGAACCGTTTGCTATGGAAAATCACCATTTCCAAAAACGGTGCAATGATCGAACTACACGGGCCATGGCTTCCATAGCTATGTTGAATTACCGGAGGGTGATATTCTATTATCGCCTTATTGTAACCCATCATACTTCGTTACATCCCCATTCATATCCACGTCTATCCAATTAATATGGCATATGGTGATGTTCGCAATCTATTCGTTGGTTCAATCCGATGTTTTCATGGTGGGACAGCTAAATTATGTCAGCTAATTTGACGACATATCGCCAAAATTCACCGATTGGTATCTCAATCAGCAATGGTGAATATCAATGAATATCACCAATGTCGATAAAAGTGGATATTAACTTGATTTCGATATAGATGTGGAATTACATCACCATTTCTAGATCATTGTCCGTTTCCACCTGGGTTTCCCACATGTAAACAATTCCCCCAGGGTCATTTCGTTTACCCCCAGGCTCATTGCCGATTTCAATCAATTTCTCCGTTAACACCTTCATTTACAGGGGGTTCTGGATAGTTTCCTAGGGTTTTCCCATGAACACCGTCATTTTTGATGGGGAATTCCCCTGATTTTCAGGGCGAAAAACGACCCCTTCAGGCTCCACAACATCCACACCCAAGGCGCAGACGGGGCGTCAGATCATCCAAGGAAAGTAGTGGAAACATGATCTCAACATGGTGAACAATGATCTACAACTGGTGGAAAGTGACCTACAAATGATGGAAAATGATCTATAAATGGTGGAGCATGATCTATAAATGGTGGAAACATGATCTCAACATGGTGGAAAATGATCTCAACATGGCGGAAAATGATCTATAAATGGTGAAAAGTCACCTATAAATGATGGAAAATGATCTACAACTGGTGGAACATGATATAAACGACACGCCTCAAAAAAAACTCCTCATGGGATCTCCACAGGAGGGGATCGATGTTTCTTGGTTTAGTGAAACACCCCATGGACCTGTTTTTTTTTTTTAACCACCATATTTACCCAAGGGTGAAGTTGGAGTTATTTCAACCAACTGAGAGATCCCGAATTGAGAGGATCATCGCACGAATCGTACAGTAACTGGTTAAGCCTGGTGATCGCAAGTCCTCCGTGGCTTGTCCCATAAATGGGTGAAGTAACAGTGCCCCAGTGACCAAGCAGTTCCGAGAGGTGATCCTCAAAGTGAAGATTACCCTCTGGTAAACATACAAAAAACGATGGAACATCACCATTTTAGAGCTGGGAACATCAACTATTTCGACTAGGCCATTTTCTATGTCGCTATGTTAAATTACCAGAGGGTATTCCATATGGAGGTTTCCATAAATGTGGATACCCCAAAATTGATGGTTTATAAGGGAAACCCCTACTAAAATGGATGATTTAGAGGTACACCCATTTTAGGAAACCTCTATATATTAATCCATCTATCTTCCATTCACCAACCGGGGTAATCCATAGTTATCCATGGAAACAATGAGATACTCCACTGGGGACTTGCCCACTATCCCAGTGAAAAAACTTGGGGCTGCGGGCCCCACGATGTAAATGGCTTATACCTCCCGTGATATATGGAATAGCCCCACTTACATATGGGATTATATGGCTTATACATGGATTATAAAGCACGGATCAAGCATGTGGGATGTACATCCAAGTGACATCAAGTGACCGTAACACATTATACCCTCTGGTAATCAAACGTGGCAATGGAAAATACCTCATTTAATTTAGTTCGAGGATTTTCCCAGCTACAAACACCATTTAGGTCGAGGATTTTCCAGCTAGCCATATGTGATGACACCGGAGGGTAAACCACCATCTTTTCTGGTTATACCGATGTTATACCAGTGGTTTTCCCATCTATTTGCCACCCTGGGTATATGGCTTATAAACCCACTATTTTTGATTACTGGAGGGTAGTTGGGTTGACTTTGACTTGGCTTAACACTTAAACTTGGTCATGAAATCCCAATAACACCAGATGATAAACCCAGTAAAGTTCATGCCTCAGTTAAGTGGGACTTACCAAGAAAATCCGTTGGAATCCCAGCCGACTCACCAGGCTGTTCCCGTGGGCCAGCTGCGGGGCGCGCTGCCGCTGGGCGCTTTGCCGCTTGGACGGCTTGGAAAATGGCGAAGCGAACGGGGGGAAAACCAACCAGAGATGGGGATGAACTAGGGTTTATATGGGTTTATGGTGATTATGTTTGATATTGCAAACTAGAAATTAGTTGCTGCTGATGCCTTTTTGTTGATGACTTTCGCAGGGTACGACCCTTTACATATTTGGGAATCCTTCTCAGGCAACCAGTAGAATGGAATGACAGAAGGTTTTGAACATTGCAATACTGACCTATGAAAGCCCGGAGCAAAGCAGAATGAACCCATCAAACTAGGGATGAACTCAGTGAGTCTAGTCTAGGGATTGAACTGGCCGACAAAAATGCCGGAGAAACCAACCACATGCTTTCGACACGAAGATTGCCTGATTCGTGAGGTTTTATGCTTTGTTACACCAAACATGCAACCAGAAAGATAGGGCCACACCCGGGAAACTTGACATACCCTATGGTTATTTAACATAGACATGGAAAACGGCCCATAGAAATAGATGATATCTTCATGGTGATTTACCTATGAAAAAGATGGTGGTTTTCACCCATGGCAAACTGTTAGTCATAACCAGAGGGTAAATTTGAAGCAAACATCTAACATCAGGTAAATCACCATGTAAACATCATCTATTTCTACCATGGCAAAATCGAATTTCCATGGCAAACATCAAGCAGTGAAGTTTTTGACGAATTTTTCAAAGGGACGATCCGAACGCATTTTTGGACACAGCTATAGCCAAAAAAAGGGATGCAAATATACATATATATATATACACATATTATACACATATACATATATATCCATATATTTACATATCATTACATATATATATATATGCGTATTTACTGTACATATATAAACATATATATATATATACATACAGTATACATATTTATTTATACATGTATATTGTCATATCTACATATTTCTATATGTATATTTTGATGTGTATACATATATATATATATACACATTTATATTTTTTCGTGTAGCTGGAACCATTCTGGACCCTCTAGTAAGTTCTTACATAGCTATTGAACATGGCCATTTAGTTCGTTGTTTTCCCTATGATTTCAATGGTGATTTTCCAGTTCGCAAGCTGTGAGTTCCCCAGAGAATTTCACCATCATATTTGGATCTAAAGCTCCTGAGCATTTGTAAATATAGGGCCTTCCATAGTCATGGGGGATCCCCAATTTGTGGATGGTTTATTTCATAGAAAATCCACAAAGAAAATGGATGATGCAAGGGGGTACCCCCATGACTTAGGAGCCCCATATATATATATATATGTATATGTATATGTATATGTATATGTATATGTATATGTATATGTATATGTATATGTATACAATGATATGATATGGTAATCAAACATAGTTATCTGGGAAATCCCCTCACTAGATGTACAGTAGATTTTAATGAGAACATCATCGAAGTAAATGGCAAGCCATGATTGATTACCAGAGGGTATATGGGATGATAATGACCATCAAGATGGGAAAATTGTGGATGTAATGGGTATATAACCAACATCAGCCAACCAAAAGGGGAATAGAATGGGATATTCAATAGGTATGATATATCTGGATACAGTATAACTTCACCTCTCGACGCACTCAATGATGAACAGTTGGGGTTGGCAGCAGAATGAAGTCGCGTGGCCTTGATTTTCAACTTGGTGAATTCCTACGATTTATCCAGATATGGATGATATAACGGGTATACAATGAGAATATGCCAGCGACAGTAGGTGTAATAATATTGGCAAGCCCAATGCCACAAACCATCCCCCATATCACCATACATGGGTTCTATATTCTATATCATCCCCAAATGGTAGGTTTATTATGGTTTATCGATCTCACGTTAGTTTCAAATTTGGCAAAAAACGCCCCAGCATTTTGCAGAGGTTCGCCGCTCTGCAGGGATGGGAGGTGTCATCCAAGAAAGTTCGCCTAGCTATGTTTCACTATACCAACTTATCAACAACACCCGAAAAAAGATGCCGAAACATTTTCAAAAAACCACTCAAATAGTGATAACCTGCTAAGACCTCTGCTTTTCTTTGGGACTACGACCAACATGTCGTTTTTGAGGGCCCCAAAGTTGGGCCAAATCTGTGGAGTGAAACGTGGCTGTTGGCCTCGCGCTGTCGTGGTAAAGGTTAAAGATGTGGAAAACCAATGGATTTCCCTAGGAAAATGATCTAAAAATATTGGGTTCTCCACATCGAACTTTTAGTTTCCCGGAATTAGCCATGCTCCTTTGTAGTCCAGATTGCTGGTTATATATATATATATATACACAATTACATACATATATATCGCTGGAATGTGCCAAATGTACTCAGGGGTGCAGTTAAGGTTACAAGTGTCCAAAAAGATGGGATTTTAATTCCCACAACTGATATCACTGAGGATAGAACCTCTGCAATATATCGCCACTTCTAACTGGAAGTGCATCCGTCAAGTACCGGTCTCCTATCTCCCGCCCTTGCTGATCCAAAGCTCATTTATTTCGGGAATGATTCGGAATGATGGTTTATGGGTACAGAGAGCTTCGGTTTTTTCCACGCCTTTCAGTCTTGTGAGACATGGCTAGGGCAACAGATGAGCAGTTTTAGACGCTACTGAAAAAGGTGTCGTGGACACTCACAGAAGTCATTTCCAGCTCGGCCATGCTCCTGACCATGTGGAACAGCAAACTCATCAAGGATTTGCAGTGTTTGAATTTGTCAGCAGTTGGATAGAGCTGGATTTGCACCACGTGCACCCTGATGATATCAAAAACTTCGGAAGCGGGGACCTCAACTGCAGCTTTGCAAAACTTGGCATTTTTAGCGGTATTAATCTGTGTAAAAAAACAAGATGCAAACAAACATCCATGAGCATCTGCAGACATATATATATATATACATACATATACAAATTAGTATGCATGCAACACAATTGCAAAGGTGGCCCCCTAGTGCAATGTTTCTTGGTGTAGTTTCACCCCATTAAGTTTAGTCATGGTTGCCCACGTTTACCCAAATGTCAAATTGGTGTACTATAGTTATGAGTATCTTGACCCAATCTTACTTATGTTTTACCTCATGAATACTGTAGTTGTAAGTACCTAAAACCATAGTTTGAACTTATGTTCAACAACTAATCACACGACTTAGTGCCATAAACCATAGTAACTATAGATATATCTACTAGAAACCCTAGTTTACTTGGAGATATGTTCACCAACTTAGCCAACATCAATTGATTCTAAAACACCATTTTGGTTAGGTTAGATATAGTTACTGTATAAGTACCAGTTACACATCCATAAACCAACAGGTGAATCAACTAGGGCATCACCTTGTAGCCTTCAAACTGGGGCATGTTTACATAGTTATAATCGTACCATAAACCATAGAAACATCCGTAAACCAACAGGTGACGTTGGAGTTCTGTTCACCAAACCATGGCGATTTCGGGAACAAAAACCGCGTGCACCACTTAGGCAGTGGCGCCCTGACCCTGTCAGCCCGGATGCCCCAGAGGCGCACCTTGCGCGAAGTCTGCGTCAACCTTGGTGATTAATGCTGAGTTGTGATTGATATGGAAAAATGGTGATATCACTAATTTTTCAATTGATATTAAAAATGGTTGTCAATTGGTGATCACTAATGAATGGTGGTATAATGGTAATTTCATGGTGGTTGAATGGTGGTTCCATGGTGCTTTTTTCTACACATACTGTGGATGGAAGACTTGCTCGGACTTTCATCTTTTGTAGCCTCAATGGTAAAATGTACCCAACCAGCTGAAAATTTTGATTTGCTGGCAGGTATCTTAGATTGACCATGTAAATGGTGATTTTCCAAGTAACTGGAGTCATAAAATGAAGAATGAGTCATCTTTGTGTGAGGTATTGAGGTAAAACCACTTTTTTCAATCATCAAAACTGGTGGATTATAGAGATTGGTGATTTTTTTTTGCTCAACCGCACGTTCCACTGTTCCACGAAGGAATCCCAAGAAGCATCAAGCATCAAGAAACCTACATATTTTTTTTCTGCGATGTACATGGCAGTTCCTTAGGGTATGCGATCCTGGCACATCATCTAAAATCATTGTTGACCGTTATCGTTATATATAGTACCCCCCAAAAAGATTTTTCGAGTTCAGTGTTTCCAGGATGTCAGTTCGATGATATTTACTTCATATTCAGGTTTCCCATGGTTTCCAACTTTTCTATCATTCTTGGGGTTATGATAAATCATGAATACAATATTTTCTTTTCAGAGTCCACTATAGTCATCAGTAGACCACTATGTTGACCACTATCGTTCAGTCATTGTTGACCATGAAGGGTAATAGATGGGAATGGGTCAAAATTGAAGACCCAGCAGACCGCAGATGGCTTTGTCTATTTGTAGTATCCACCATCTATATAAGTTATATAAGTATTGGGGTACCCAATTTCTACCCCTAGCAGTTGTGACCACTGTGGCACAACGCAACGCTGCGCATGGCAGTTTTGTTTGTGGTTCATAACGATGGTCTAGTCTAGTCAAGGCATACCCCCCCAGTTCAAACTTATGAGCTGCCATCCACTTTCCAGTGGGTCTGCCACATCCTTCATCATCCTTGGTCATCATTCATTGATCCCTATAAATCATTATGAACCACCATAGTGGCTCTGGATCCATCGTTCTTTGATAGATATTCAGCGTTTTGTTGCGATACATTCCTGCTGCTTTCCTGAGTAGAAGCGATATGTTGCAGAACAATGCATGAAAAGCATTGGATGGACCGATGGACCACCATTTCCCCAAATTACACAGGTTGAGTGTGAATTTCTCTGAGCTTATGTTGTTGTTAAGGGACTTCCTTTCAAGGGACTTCCCTTCATCTTGGGTGAGGGCAACCAACTGGAACTCCTTCATCGAGCCAGCCCCAGGGAAACGCCGCGAGGTTTGCTCGCAGTCTCCACAAGGGAAACATGAATCTTGTAAGATAGGCAGAAATGTGCGAATGATGCTGATGGATGAGCATATGGAGAACACATTTCCCGTCCAGCGCGTAAAGATCAAATTTTCAGTGGACTGTGTGAACAACACATTTTCTGTGGAACGGTGTAAAGAACCAACCTTCTATAGATCGAGGGTGTGAAGAACGAGCTGACACCGGCAAAATCATTTGGGGATAGGTCAAAACCTATTCTTCCCATATTTGGCGGAAACTAACATCAACTAACCAGCTACTTCAAGATACCTAGGGTACCAGGGTTTTGACCCCCAACCAAGATCAGAGGGCAGCATCCATGATATCCACACAAATATCCCCATCACGTCCCAGTTGTGGTTGTGGTTGATTTTAGACCCCAATTTTTGATATAGTTTTTGGATATACCTGCTATATCGTGCTATTTTATCCAAATTAAACCCCCATGATCCCGTTCAAACGCCAGGTGACAGGTGAGGATCTCTCTGCTCCACAGACGGGGACCACGACTCCCCAAGTACCTTGGATCCCGCGGTGAAAATCACCAGAAAAACACAGGGAATTGACCCAAAAAACATGGGGAATTCATGGCTTTGCCACGTGAAGTATGGAAAAATATGGGGAATTTGCCAAAAAAAATGGGAATCCATTAAAACATGTTAAAGTATAAATGGGGAAACCCGGGGTTTTTCGCCAAGAAATGTGGGAAATCATATATAATATGCTACAAATGACAAAAAATGCATGTATAATTCACAACATCAATAATTAATGATGTTTAGAAAGTAGGCAGCAACCTTGGTTCGTAAGTCGCCTAAATGGGGTTATCCCGTGTGGAACTGGGTTCCAACCAGGGGTATCAACCGGATCCCTTGATCAATCGGATGGAATCTGCCTGGTGCACCACCTCAAAAAAGAGTATGGTTCAATTCAAATCATCAAACATTGGGGTGTTTTTCACATCCCAATACAGACCATTCGGGCAACATTTTGGATGCGAATATATGGGGGCAAATAGTGGTCGACCCATTCCCCCCAAGTCCCAAATAGGACAACATGTGCGTATCACCGCCAAAAAATGGGGGTGCAACATGGTGTGACTTATCCAGTTATCCCAGCCCATTCGCTGGTTTGGTTTGGCGCAGTCACTTGCAAATTGATCCTTACGATGCCCTTCCCAGCATTCCCAAAGCAGGCACCGAGCAATTGAAATACGTACGGTTGATGTTCTTTGGAGGAAAAAAACGTTTGACATCCGTTCGACTTGATGAGGAAAATTAAAGAAAAATGTTCAGATGCTTCACGATATGGAGGTATATAACCATGTATGCTACTGATTCATGACACTCAGCATGGCTTTCGCCTCTGGGACCCCGGACCCTTTCTTCGCCCAAGGTGGAGAATGATAGCGGTAGGGCCCCTATGGCCATTCCCAACGAAGCGGTCTGACTCGGCTGAGCAGCTGCCCTTTTCATCCAGCAAGTTGATGAAAAAATGGTGATTTTCCCATGAATTTTGTTGGGAATGATTCGTTGAATCCATTGGCCCATAACTGGCGAGTGGATCCCAGCAAACTAGAACTTTTTGGAGTGGAAATGACCAAACAGAAGAACTATAGCCATTTCACCAAGGTCCTAAGGTTGACCCTGGCAAAGCAGACACCTTCATTTGTCAACTTTGCTGCGTAAAGCCGGGTTTTCATCGTTGGTGTATGGGTCGTTTTTTAGGGCGGTGGATGGACAATCCCGTCCCCATACTACGAAATACCTGTTGTGTTTTGGCCCCGGAAGAGCATAGAACGATCCGATACCATGGGTGTTTCCATGAATCCACCATTTTGATCCACTTTTTCCGGTGACCTCCCCATTTTTCATGATAAAAACCCACCCTAGTTGTGACTCTTCCAATTAAAATGATGATCCCTCGATTTTGGCTTATATTTTCAGACTCCGGTAGTCAAACATTGAAGATCATGGGAAGATCAACTATAAATGGGACATGAAGTTGTGCACTCTTGGTGGGTAAGGGCAGGTGCCAAGATATGCGTTTCTTCGCCGACAAAGAGATGGGTGAAGTTTGAAAAGTGTAGGTTGTCCTTGGGCGCTGGCTTCCTTGCCCGACGTGGTTTGGAGCATAGCCCGAGTAAAGTGGGAGGGACTGGGTCAAAATTCGAGGTCCCTGATCACCTTCTATACGGGTTTGTCTGAAAGTGTTGGGAACATATGAGACATGGGAAGAAACACACGAATTGGATGATTTGAACCATCATTTTGTCCCATTAGAATGACTTAGAATGGCTATAACTGGGAGGTATACCATGGTATACCCCATTTTCGGACAAAGCAGCATTGTGGCATTTTTTGGGATTGGACCATGTTGCTCAACTGAGGGCATCTATGTGGTGAGCAACTCATGTTTTGACCCAGGGCCCCATGTGCCAATGAGCCCGGTGACAGTTGGAGATACCTCCTGAGATTGCGGCACTTCAACTACTAGACATGGATTTGCTAAGTCGATGATGTTTCTTTTCCTAATGGGAAATTCACTACAAATCGTGAATATCTATAGGGAATATGTATGAATATGTTTTATTTCTGGTTCCTTAGCATTAATAAATCCAAGCTAGAGAATGCTAGAGACCTCTTTTTTCTCAGTAAGACATTTGTAGACAGCAAGAATTCTGTGCACGTGATATCCTCAAAACGTGTGGTATCTCTGAATGAGTAGCCCCAATTCGCTGATGCTTGAACGTTCCAAGATGTCCAGAAAAGGCTGTTTTGATGGCAAAGGGTCGGATGGGAGCTGGGTATGTATATATTTAACAATATCATACTATATCTATATACATGAAATATCATAGACATATGTATCAAGGGGCTTCCAAAGACATTCTGGAGTCCAATAGTATTCCCCTTCTTACAGGAACCACTGAGTGGTGGATTTGTTTAAGGGGCTCCGATATACTGAGGTTAGGACTTGAAGGGCTTTCCAAGAGTCCAAGCTTGGAAAACGACTGTTGGTGAGTGCACAACTGCATTCCCATGCTCATTGGATTGGTTTAAGGGAAAATCTACAGGAAACCATGGATTTCCCCATGAAATATAGGGCTTTCCTGTAAATTTTCCCATTAACCAATCCGTTGACATGCCCTTGACTTGCTGGTTACCCTTTGGTTTTTTCAAGTAGCTATGGAACATCATCTCTAACGCATCTACAAATTTTGGGCCATGTTGCAAAGCTGTGTTAAATAACCAGAGGTTTATGTCTGGTGGGCAAACCTTTGGCTTCTCTCCTTTCTCAGGCATCATTGAAATTCGACGAAAAAATGGGGGCTTTCAAACACCTCATGCTGTGGCCGAAAGACCTGATTGCTGTGGCGTCGGTTGATGATTATACTGAGTTACATATACATATATATAATCCCCCAGCCAATTTCCTCTATAAAATGGCGGGACCCAGGTACCACTTTAGACCTAAATTTTATTTGGGAAAATTTTCTATGACACAGCCTATACAGGTTTGGAAACCATTTTATAGAGAGGGTATCTTGGTTTTCGAAGATTTTTTTGGGGAAGCCAATTTTCGGCCAGTTTTTTTTTTAAGGATTTTATAGAGGGAGACTCTGGCATGTGGGTGCCCATTTGTATCATATAATATGTTGTTATTTCTCCATTTTATAGAGCCTGAACTGTGGTCATCAACTAGCACATCAACGCACGTTCCGATGCCTGGCTTTTTGAAGGCCCATTGGGGAAAGGGTCTGAACATGTGCTTTGCAAAAATCATACAATTTCTGGTCAAATCTAAAATGATCTCAGATGTTTCAAGATCATTTTGATCGAGATTTTTGAGGCATCGAAAAAAATGAAGGTCGTTTTCTGTTGAAAAATCGTTCAAAAAAAATGCGGAGAAAAAAATGGACTTGGATTTTGACATAGGACAGTAGAGGCAACATTGACTTATCATTACTTTTTTTGTCAACTTAAATGTTCCGGTCTGGAAAAAAACTTGGAAATCTGCATTGGAAACCCTGTTAGTCGGGCGTGCTGTTGTGCGCCATGGCTGACCGATACAACTTCCCGCGTCAATGCGAAGCTTGGCCCTTGAGTGAGAAACAAAGTGGAATCTTCCTTGAGATACCCTCGACATCATTTGAACATATTTGAAGATAGTGATTCATTATGTGGTTCTGGTTCTTTATCATAGCAGCTGGATACAGTTGGTGCACTATAGAATGGGGAAATCAGAATCAATATCAGTTAGGGCACATTAGGGCACTATAAAATCAGGAAGTGAATGGAGATCAGGAACAATACCAGTTGGTTCACTATAAAATTGGGAAAGTAGAAGATAACAGGGAGATCAGGAACAATACCAGTTGGTTCACTATAAAATTGGGAAAGTAGAAGATAACTGATAACAGGGACATTTAAGGAGATGTAGGGAGTAGTAGTGGTTGGGCCACTACAAAGTTGGAAAATCATGATTTTATAGAAAATCTTTGTGAAACTTTTTTATTTGTTTGAATCGGCTTGATTTGTTTTTTACTTTGTAGATCCATGCAGCTTCGATGTCTGCTCAGGGACTGGCAGCCTGTGAGGAAGAGACAGAAGAACCTCGTTGGGAGGGCCTCCGTGGGGTTTGGGGCTTCTTGTCTGCCAGTTTGGATCTCACTGTCAAGACATTTGTCGATGCATATCTCTTCAAAAATTCTTGAGGAATCCAGGAAATTCCAGGAATATATACTCGGGATTTCTCAGGATATCTCAGGATACCTCAGGAATCCTCAGGAATTCTCAGGATATTTCAGTTTTTTGGGGGGGTCTGTGCAGGTTTGATGTTTTCGCTACACAGGTAGCTAATGGCAGCTAGTAGTTCTCTTATTTTCGGACAGTTTGTTTTTGGATGTTTCTGGAATCTCGTGGAATCTTATGGATTTTTTTTGGGTTTTTCGGTGTGCATGGTCATTGCGGAACTAAGTGAGCAAGTGCAAGAAGCGAAGCTCTACTGGGCGAATTTCGAACCATGCTGTGTTCAGAAGACCGCCGCTTGTTAGCACCTTTATATAATTTTATATACGTGTGTGGAACACTTGAAATCTGTTGGATTTTGGATATATCTGAAGCATTCTGGGGGATTCTGGGGGATTGTGGAGGTGGGATTCAGGGGTCATCATTCATTCAGGGGACAAAGGCTAACAAGCCTAAATGGAGCCACTGTGCTGTGAACTGAACTGAGGGGCCAGAATTTCTGGACGTGGACTCACGCCATCTCCAAGGACTGCCCCAAAGGCAAAACCTTGGCTCCTGGTCAGCAATGGGTCCGGGGGAGCCGGGCGTGAGGTTACATTAAACATGCTTGGATACACCATTACATACATCAACATACATCTACAATATTCTACAATAATTTACTGTACATAAATCTACAGCCTTTGATGATCTATGATGATCCATGGTGTATTGGCATCAATTACTGGATATTACTGGTGCCTACTGGTCAGTTTCTGTGCCCTGATATTTGATGCATTTCGATGCCATGTGATTCTGTCCAACGAGGGACTTGTTTTATTTTCGATGGTTGTAGGGCCGGCTTTCTTCTAGCCCATTCTAGCCCAATCCTGTCGCAATGCTACGCTCCTGCGCCGTGGCGCTGACTTGTTTCCTGCTACCTGTGGTATTGTCCATTGGTGGTGTGGAAGATTCTCTTCCCAGCCTGAACGATGACACTACTTGCTCCATTGACGAACCAGAGTGTCTTGTCAGAGGACATGTTTGGGATGGTTTGAGCATGTTTGTGCAATGCACAGAAAACAGAGGAAATCAGAAAAAATATGAAGAAATCATCAGAAAATAACAGAAACATGCAGAAAATAGGATATAAAATGATATAAATATATATAGAATATTATAAAATAGATTATTAAAATAATATAAATGAATATAACAGAAAGATTGAGAAAGTATTTCCTTCCTATAGAATCGACAAATTCAGGGTTTGTGTTTATGGCTTGTGTTCCCAAATCCCAATTTTTTGATTTTATAGTAGGCTGCTGCAGGAATTTGTAAGGATTTGTAGGGTCTCCAGGTCATACACAGCTCCAGAATGATTCAAAATGAATCAAATGAATACAACAGAAAGATTGAGACAGTACTTCCTTCCTATAGAATCGACAAATTCAGGGTTTGTGTTTATTGTTTTGTGTTCCCAAATCCCAATTTTTTGATTTTATAGTAGGCTGCTGCATGAATCTGTAAGGGTTTATAGGGTCCGCAGGTTGTAAACAGCTTCAGAAGGATTCAAAATGAATCAAATCAAATCAAAACATAGAAATTTGATGAGATTTGTTGAGCATTCATGTTTTTTTGGTTTCAGTATGTCCAGTCCGGCTTGAGGTGGTGGCACGCAGAGCAGCATGCCGCAGAGGCTCTTGAGTGGGCAAAGAACTGGCAAGGTTCCCGAGAGTATGAGGCTCTTGATGCTTTTGGATTTTCCCAGGGGGTAGCGTGCCTCGTTTGTGAACAGACGGCTCCATTGAAACTCCCTTTATCTTTAGATCATTTTGGATCCTTTTAGGCACGTGTAATCCCTTAAAATTTCTTAGAATGCTTGCCTTAGATATGACGCACGCTCCTTTGGATTTTGTTTGGAGATCTTCGAATTCCACACAACCATAGTGCATCATAGTGCCATAATGTGCCATAGGGGACTGCAGAAGATGACAGTAGAATACAGTAGAGCAGATGACATTTTATTGGAATACTTTGGAAATCTTAGGAGATCTTAGGAGAACTCTGAAAAACTTGGGACATCCTGTGAAATTTTTTGACATCTTGTGAAATCATTGGACAGACTTGAGGCGTCAGTTCCGCAAAGCTGGATGGCGGGCGTTGGCTTTCGACATAAAGCTCAATGTCCAGCACGATTTGGTGACCCGTTCTGGATTTTACCAGCTACTTGAAATGGGACTGATGCCCCTGGTCAGCATTGTGGTGTGGTGTGTGCGTGTGTGGATGGCTGGAGATGGCTGGCTGGAGGTTATGGATGGGTGTGGCATGTTTTGTTTGATTTTATAGATTAGACATTGTGCCAATGCCAGTAATTTATCAAACTTTGGAGAGCTTTTTGATTTTATAGAGCAGACATGTGGTTAGCACAATTGTGCCAATGCCAGGAATTTGTCGAACTTGGGGAACTTTCTGATTTTAAAGAGCAGACATGTGGTTAGCACAACCACTAGGAGACTTGAGGAGCAGTTAGGAAGTTAAAGTGGCATTCTTTGTTTGATTTTATAGAGTGGACATGGCGCCCAATGCCAGGAAATGCCAGGAATTTGTCAGATTTTGGGAAGCTTTTTGATTTTATAGAGCAGACATGTGGTTAGCACAAGGACTAGGAGACTTGAGAAGCATTTAGGATCATTTAGGAGCGTTGTGAAATGGAATCAAGGCTCAGACCACGTGGTTTGGTAGTGGCTGGGCCACCTTGCAGCCTTTTTGTTGGTGCCTCCCAAAGTGTGCACCAACGCCGGTTCTGGCGAGTGTTGGGCAACCAGCACAACAAGAAGGTGAGATTGGCAAATTTAATATGGGCCAACTTTGTGCCTTGGAAGCGAGACGTTTGTGAACCATTGGGAATGAGAAGTGAAGTGAAGTGGCGAAGATTGGGTATCAGATGGTATCAGGAGATACCCGAATGATTCCGAATGCGTCAGTGAAGTAATAAAATATGTCGTTGTGTGTGAATGTGGACAAACTTAGGCAGTGGCAATGAGCACCTTGATCAATGCGGGCAGGGACTTGTACTATATCTTCGAACAGCCGGTTTCCAGTTGGGCATTCAAGTTACCCACAATGATTTCCCTGAAGCTGCTGGGGTGCATGTGGCCTGGTGGGCATCAGTAGTCTATCTGTTTGGATTGCAGGGTTTCCTATGTTTTTTTGTTTTCAAATCATTTCAAATCTTTGTTATGCTTGGCATTTCGCCGCCAACCAGAGTGCCCGGCACAGGACGACTATTTGCACCTGGTTATGCTTCTTTGGAGCAGACCTTCTCAAGCCGACGCATTTGGTGTCGAACATGAAGAGACCAGGGGAATCCGGAGGGGATAGGAAAGAACAGTAGGTGAGAATAGATGAGATTTGGATAGATTTGGAAACCGGTGAAAATTATGTGGAGATATGCGGAGAATTTTGGAGATATTTGGAGATTGTGGGAATCCTTGTCTAGACATTCCTAGACTGCAACTTCTTGTGAATATTGGTAATGCATGGTATTGCATGAGTGCCGGCCAGGAGCTGCAAGAAGCTGCAGAGAACTTTGCGGAAAACTGATCGCAAGAAGTACAAGGACAGCGGGCACACTCTTGCGTGGGTTGCTGCTATAGGGACATCATCGAATCATGGGCCATCATGCATTATGTTCATGAAGGAAGTATGTGCAATATTTTGATATATTTTGATCATAAACCACCGTCCTGATCCAAGCTCCCTGTTGGTGATAAAGAATTTGATTTTATAGGCATTTTCATGGACAGTCCATGTTTTGAAGCTTCAGGATCGACTCAGGCAGAGGAATGCTAGACGAAAGCAGCCCAAAAAGTACTACTCGGAGACAGTCCACGCGGATGGCCAGAGGTCATGGTCAGGAGGGCGGGACCTGGCAGACAGTGCAGCCTACCCAGCATGGTTCTGCAAGGCCATCTTTAAGTGCTGGGCAGAGCAGTATAAAGCCAATGGCCTTCCCAATATTGCAGTTGAAAATCTGTAGGCGCTGTAGGTCTTCTTGATTTTGAAGAACCAGCAGCTTTTGCTTACTGCCAAGACATGCCAAGACTGTGTTGAGATGCTTCATTACTGGAAATTCGGAGAATGGCTTGCAAAGTTACGATGTAGTATGGGATGACATTTCCCTGCAGATTTCCATTTCAAGTGAACTAGCATTGCTGTCGGACAGGGCACGCTAGCTCATGTGCAGTGACTGAAATTATTAGAAATATTTAGAAATTATTAGAATATTTCAGAAATTTCTAGAAATTGAATAGCATATTATCAGAGAACTTCAGAGAGTATTGAGGAATTCTGACTTGTGGCTCCTTGGGCATTGCACGTGCTGACAAGTGTGGATACACGGTCATGTTTGCTGATTTGGATTCCTTAGCGGGGGGCCATATGCCCAGAAATTCCTTTACGGGATGTGGCCTTTACAAAAGCCAAACATGCTGCAGGGAAAAAGGGACAGGGCTGGAAAGGGATTGAAGGCTGTGGACGAAGAGCTTCGGAATGATATGGAAATTATGTGGAATATTATGGAAATAGGTGGAATATGGTGGAAAAATGTGGACAATAATTAGGGTTCCGGGGTTTTGGTAGTGACGGTGTGTGAAAAAGAGCTATCAAGAGCAGCCCTTTTGGAAGTGTCCCACTATAGAATCGTGAAATTTGATCTGATATGATCTGATTTGATGAAAGGAAGTTCCAATGAATCTAGCACAAACCAAAAGAATCTGATTTTATAGTGGTGAGATGTGGTGAGTCATATGACATATCCCTTTACAATCCTTTACAATCCTTTGCATATCCCTTTACAGTTCTCTTTGAAACAGCTATGCAATCTCAGGTTCCAGAACCAGACCTCGACACTGAGATCATCACAGAGACCAGGGATGCAACTTGGCCCACAAATGCCCAAATTATCAATCAATTTGATTTTATAGAGGGAATTTGAAAGAATAAAGAATATGGGAATATAATGGAATATATGGGAAATTATGGGAATATAATGGAATATATAGGACATGTATGGAAAATTATGGAAATGGCTTCTTCATGCTTCTTCTTTGAACCATTTTGAACCAGCGCCAGTATGGCCATTTCAGGCAGTCGTACCAGATGAGAACAACACCAATGAGGAGCCCACAGAACAGAGTGAAGTAACTTGGCCCACGACCTCTGTTGAGACCAAAAAAAGAGGAAAAGAAAGAAACAACAAAACATAACAAACCTGTAGTATCCTGATGGTTCCTGATGTCTGCTGTATGCAATCTATATTGTTCATCATTATTCTATCGATTTTATCGCACTCCATCAACTTCTATCACATTCATTTATATTCTATCTATTCTAGAATTATCTAGATATATCATATATTATCGATATATAATGATATATCTATGTGATTCTATGAGGAAATTCTTTAGCAGCTCGTTTCTGAAGCAGCCCGGCAAACTGAGGATGCACAGCCTATCCGCGATGCTGGGGAGAACATAGACAACCAGACGGACACTCGGCCCACAAGCGTTTGGGAAGGTCGTGGCCGACATGTGTCACAGGATTTAACTGGAAATTTTGTAGATGTTCAAGGATGCTCAAGGATGCTTAAGGCATTTCAAGAACAGGTAGATGTCTAGTCATTGCATGTTATTTCTATTCCACAGCACTTCAATGCATTGTAATGCATTGTGCATGTCAGAACTTTTTCGGAGCAAGTGAATTGCAACCAACCAGTGCTGTAGTAGCCCGACCCAGCCCGACCCATGCTTGTACCGTTGTTCACCGTCGTTGCCATGTGCCTATGGAGCGTGTGTCCAGCTACTGAAGTGTTCGTTGATGAGGATTCAGGTCGGTGGTCTGTGTTGGACTGTATGTTCGTCGCAATTATCGTACTGCTGGTGTCAAATTGTTATCTACTCTCACGGATGTCGACGGCCAGATTGGGTACTTCAAGCCCTCAATCGCCTCAATCCATGCACCATGCGAAAAAGACAGGTGGTGTGAGTAAACAAGTTGCCTTAGATGCTGAAGATGATAGAATTCCAGACGGTGACATTTTCATTGCCCAGCATTCCAAGCGCTGGCATAGGTCCCAAAATTGCTGCCATCTCAAAACCGCTAGTACAAAAATTAGCACCTTGGGTCCTTGCCAGACCTGTGCATCCAGATAGACTGGGTGAGGCCAGGTGAGATGGCTGACGAATGTCTTTGGTGCCCACCATTGTGGAATATTGTGGATATGTGATTGGCACGTTTCTGTGCACTGGTTGGTGCGGTTGCAGGAAGAAAAAGCAAGCAGGCATTGCAGTGTTTTGCCATCTTTTGTCTATAGAATCAAGATGAATCAGGCAATTTTGAAATGCCAGCATGATTCCAACATGGGGGGTGAATGGGAATGAATGGGAATGATACCATACTTNATGAATCAGGCAATTTTGAAATGCCAGCATGATTCCAACATGGGGGGTGAATGGGAATGAATGGGAATGATACCATACTTTTGCAATTTTCTGCATGTCCGTTGATATTTTTTGATTTTATAGAAAGGCCATGCCATGGCTTTGCTTCTCTTAGGCTCCAGAGGCCAACCTCGACAAGGGCAAGAGCTCTGATGTCCCAGATGATCTCATGGCAACTTGTTCCAAAACCTCTAGAACCTGTGGGAGACACTAGGGAGGTAATCTCAGGATTTCCCAGGTATCACCACCAAGGGAAACATGTGGAATCATGTGGTTAACATGTCGATTTTATAGAGGNCTGTGGGAGACACTAGGGAGGTAATCTCAGGATTTCCCAGGTATCACCACCAAGGGAAACATGTGGAATCATGTGGTTAACATGTCGATTTTATAGAGGAAGGGCAGATGAGAGCAGTGCTTTGCATTTTTTTTGTCTATAGAATCAAGATGAATCAGGCAATTTTGAAATGCCAGCATGATT
>BGPT01002595.1:35231-78866 GCA_003297045.1 Symbiodinium sp. clade C Y103
ATAGAGGGAGAGCAGTGCTTGCCCATTTTTGGTCTATAGAATCCAGATGAATCAAGCATAATCAAGCAATTTTGAAATGCCAACATGATTCCAACATGGGGGGTGAATGGGAATGAATGGGAATGAATGGGAATGAATGGNNNNTGAATGGGAATGAATGGGAATGAATGGGAATGAATGGAAATGATACCAGAATATACCATACAGTATACCATACTTATGCAATCTTATGCATACTTTTTGCAATTTTCTGCATGTCTTTTGATATTTTTTGATTTTATAGAAAGGCCATGCCATGGCTTTGCTTCTCTTAGGCTCCAGAGGCCAACCTCGACAAGGGCAAGAGTTCTGATGTCCCAGATGATCTGATGGCAACTTGTTCCCAAACCTCTAGAATCTGTGGGAGACACTAGGGAGGTAATCTCAGGATTTCCCAGGTATCACCACCAAGGGAAACATGTGGAATCATGTGGTTAACATGTCNAAACCTCTAGAATCTGTGGGAGACACTAGGGAGGTAATCTCAGGATTTCCCAGGTATCACCACCAAGGGAAACATGTGGAATCATGTGGTTAACATGTCAATTTTATAGAGGAAGGGCAGATGAGAGCAGTGCTTTGCATTTTTTTTGTCTTTAGAATCAAGATGAATCAAGCAAGTTTGAAATGCCAACATGATCCAACATGATTCCAACATGGAAAATGAATGGACTTGAATGGACATGAATGGGAATGAATGGGGATTATATCATACGCATACAATTGTCTGAATTTTCTGCATGTTTTTGATTTTATAGAAAGGCCATGCCATGGCCATGCCATGGCTTTGCTTCTCCTAGGCTCCAGAGGCCAAGCTCGACAAGGGCAAGAGCTCTGATGTCTAAAACCCTAGGAAATCCTAGGAATATCCCAGGTATCACCACCAAGGGACTGGCTAAATGTGGTTAACAGGTCGATTTTATAGAGGGAGAGCAGTGCTTGCCCATTTTTGGTCTATAGAATCCAGATGAATCAAGCATAATCAAGCAATTTTGAAATGCCAACATGATTCCAACATGGCAACATGATTCCAACATGGTGGGTGAATGGGAATGGATGGGAATGAATGGGAATGAATGGAAATGATACCAGAATATACCATACAGTATACCAATGTATACCATACTTATGCAATCTTATGCATACTTTTGCAATTCACACAGGTTTACAAAATGCAAAGATTCAAGATGTTTCAGAGTTGGACATAGAATTTTGTTTTGAATCACACAGATCTCCACTACGCATAGAAATCTTGGATATCATATTTTTTGATCAAACAGAACAGATCTCAACAAACACAACATCCAAGATCTAAACATGTTTGGAAGTTGGATATTAGATGATATTAGTATAAGGTTCCAGAAGGTCTCCGCACGGTTCGCGTAGCCAAAAAATAATCCCCAACCGAAAAAGTTTTTGGTTGGACTATTTTTTTTTCCCCCCAAGAGACCTCCATGAAACCCCATATAGCCCACCAAATGGCCTAGGGACCAGGGGCCTAGGGACTAGGGGAGGGCCACGTCCAGGATCGTACCTGGTACGATCCTGGACGTGGAATATTTTATCCATTTTCATCCTATTCTGCATGTCTTTTGATATTTTTTGATTTTATAGACAGGCCATGCCATGGCCATGCCATGGCTTTGCTTCTCTTAGGCTCCAGAGGCCAACCTCGACAAGGGCAAGAGCTCTGATGTCCCAGATGATCTGATGGCAACTTGTTCCAAAACCTCTAGAAATCTGTGGGAGACACTAGGGATACCTAGGGATCATCAGGGATCGATGTGGATCTCAATGGCTACTGTAAATATGGTCAACATGTCGATTTTATAGAGGAAAAATGAGGAAAATGGGGGAGATGGGGGGAGATTGGAATTCACACCCTGTAGCATCATGTACTGCATCCACCAAAGACCACTTTGGAATACATGTTCTTTCTTGTTCTCCATTGTTTTCATATTTTCTCCAAATTCTCCAATATTCTCCATATTCTCCATGTTTTGGATTTTATAGAAAGGCCATGCCATGGCTTTGCCATGGCTTTGCTTCTCCTAGGCTCTAGAGGCCAATCTCGACAAGGGCAAGAGCTCTGATGTCCCAGATGATCAGCTGGCAACCTGTTCCACAAGCTGTGGGAATCTGTGCGGGACTCACAGGTATCACCACCAAGGGAAACATGTGGATGATTGTGGAATATTGTGGTTATTTGTGGAATTTTGTGGATCTTTGTGGGTCTTAATGTTTCTTAATGGTTGAATGTGGTTAACATGTCGATTTTATAGAGGGAGAGAGCAGTGTTTTGCCATCTTTTGTCTATAGAATCAAAATGAATCAAGACAAGATGATACAAGATGAATATAGATGAATTATGATGAATGATATAATCATAATCAAGCAATTTTGAAATGCCAACATGATTCCAACATGGGAAATGAATGGAAATGAATGGGAACTGTACCATAACATGCAATTTTCTGCATGTTTTTGATTTTATAGAAAGGGATAGAAAGGCCATGCTATGGCTTTGCTTTTCCTAGGCTCCACAGGCCAACCTCGACAAGGGCAAGAGCTCTGAGCATCCAGTGGACGAGGCTGTTCTCACGACGGGGAAGAACTTCGAGACGATGGTTGTCACTCAGCCCACAAACTTTGCTCAGGAGGTGGTGGGCAACCAGAATTCGACGGCACCGGAAGCTTCCATGACTGCTGACCAAAATCATCCTCCAGAACAACATCCACCCACTCGTCGTAGACTACCACCAAGCTTTGGGAATCTGAGTCTGAGCGAGCCACCACTGCCGCCGCCTGCACAGACACCACCAGAAAGTCCCAAAGACTTAGCAAAGTCAGACTTGCAGAACATCAAGCACGAAAAGACACCCAAGAGATCCGTGAAGAGAGAGATTTCTGGACAGACCGATCCCTGTACTCCCCCTGCACGAGTCAAACGGGATGCAGCAACACCAATCAAGCGGGATGCCCAGTCGTCCGTGGAGCAGAGAATGAATCTGAAGAAAGTCAAGGTAGAGAAGAACAACGAGCAGAACCGTCCTGCCCCGCCTTCAGAAAGTCGTTCTTCAAGAGTACGTGCCATGAGTGGGCCAGAGACGCCTCCCAAACCATGCCGAGTAAGTAACCGGGATGCCATGTGGAGAGCGCTTGAGGAGCACATCATCAGAGGGGAGTCTATGTTTCTGAGACAGGATGCAGGCCTGGTTCTGGGGTCCCTTAGGGAAATTTGATGAGAGTTCTTGCAAAAATTTGAAACAACCAGAATTCCTTTGGAAGCCATTTGGATCACCCGAACCAATCAGAAAAATCAGAACAATTCAGAACATATCAGAACCATTCATGCAGAACCACTGTGTTTTGATATGTTTTGATGTGTTTTGTATCTAGATGTTTTTGGAAATCCCCCTCCAATCCCCTCCACATGGCTGCACTGTGCAGGGGAACCAGGGAAGCGGAAGATGGAGCAGATCACTCAGTACGCTCAGATGGTGAAGGAGAATGGCTTTTTCCTGGAGGTGATCGATGCTCAGGCTTTTGTACTTCAGATTGGTGGAGTGTTGGCTTTTGGTCGGGAGAACCACCTGGGCAGAATTGAAGTATTGCCAGCTGCACAACAATGGGCCACAGTGTCAGATAAAGTTGTTGACCTACCAGACGTTGACCCCAAGGATCCAAACACCTGGCTCCTCATCAGCTGCAATGCTTCGTATGATCCACAAGGGCCAGCAAACCACTGGATTCCAGGGTTCTTCAAGGATCAGGTCCACCCAGACATCTATCACCAACTGACCTTAGATGCTCTGTCTTCTTTGAATGAGAAATGGTCCAAGAAGCGAGCACAGTTGAAAAAGTTCCAGGACAGTTTGAGCAGATTGTCTTCAGGGAAGCACAAGGACCCAGAAGGACAGGTGATGCTGGAATCAAAAGTTTCTGAGGTTGAGGATGAATGCGCACGGTTCCTCACCTTAACATGATAATTCATTGGATTTTTGATGATTTTTGGATATGTTTGAGATATGTTGAGTCTCGAGTAGCTTCCAAGGGGATATCCATGGGATCCCTATAAAATCAAAAAGATTAAAGCATATTCAAAAACACAAAGGAAAATTATGGAAAATTGCAGTGGATATCAGTGGATAGCAATGGAATGTAATGGAAAATTCATGCTAGTCTGTGATAGTTTTCGATTCTATAGTGTTTCCACGGTTTCCCAATTTCAGGTCCAATTTCCCATTGGGTATTGAATGATATTGATGCATCCTGGTGATAGTTGCTGGGAATCTGAGGCTGAAGAACTATATGATGTTGGTGCGGAAGTGCTCCAGCCAGGGTATTGCAATTTCCGAAGTTCCTGCCGATGGAGATTGCATGGCATGGTCTCTGAGGACCCTGTATCTAGGCATCCAGAATGTGGGGGGCTTTGGCACCAAAGATGCCCAAAAAGAAGTCTTGTTGATCCGCTCCATGATGGCTTCTGCCTGGGAAATGGTTCGAGGTGAAGCACTGTGGCAAGATTTGTTTGATGCCTTCTGTGCGGATCGGCTTCGACAAAACGAACCTGTGCCACAGACCCCGAAGAAAAAGAGGCAACGTGATATCCCTGAAGGTGACAATGAAAATTTGGAAACACCACCTCGGCCAGATGGCCCTGATGCATCTGGCAGACACAAAGGGAATCCTGGCAATGTCGGCTGTGGGGGCAAGTCTCTGATAGAAGAGACAGGCAAGCCTGAAGGGCCAAAACGTGCAGAAGGTGCGCAACCTGTGCCTCTGGCTGCCAACGCTCTGAATACATCTCAGCAGCTGATGCAGCCTCAACCCAAATGCGCCAGGAAACTTCAAGAACCTGAAGTCCCAGACCTTGAGGAGGCATTTCACCAAATTATGATGAAACCACCAGAAGAGGGCGGTGTACCGGGGCTCAGTGATGCCAATGTGGAGGACATTGACGAGGATATGCTCAAGGACTACGTCAGAAATCGAAAACGTAAAGCTCATGAACGATGTGGCAGAACAAAAGCTCCAACACAGAGGGAATTGAACCATCGGAGAATGAATTCTTGGTTGGCCCAGAAAGGTCTCACGTACCAGGTGTTCTCGACCTTTCATCGTCAAAAGGCAGCGTTTAGTAGAGCTGCTGCCTGCGAGACTGGTGGATGGAAGACCTTCAAGGAGATCTTGCTTGGCGAGACGAAGAAGGAGATCAAGTGCGATTTGTGCAAGCTCATCATCCAACGATGGAAAGTCCCAGCTGGTGAAATTGAGATTCAGGCTGCTCTGGATGCAGAGGCAGCAAAGGAAGCTGAGAAGGAGAAACAGAAACAGAAATCCAAAGAAGATGCAGATGATCATGCCGGAGACGCCGGAAACCAAGATCCAGATGAGCAAGAGGATGACCAGGGGCTGACCGAGTACCAGAAATGTGTGAAAGTGGTTCAAAGTTATGCTCCGATCATTGAACTCATCGAGACTCCTGCTGGTGGCCTCATGTATCGATGCAGAGTTTGCATAACAAGGACACAACCACAGGGCAAGACCAACAAATTGCCTGTCATCAAAGTCAATTCTGTGAAAGCACTGCTTGTGCAGCATGTGGATGCGCCCTCTCACAAAACCAATGCAGACAAGCTCGAAAGTGCTGCCGACAATGGCGCTGCAGCCTCCCAGAAATGCCCTGGCTACTGTGTGAATCACCACCCTGACCATAGGTTGTTCCTGTACTTGCCGGAGTTGAAGCTTTGGTTGTCTTACAACAACCTGGACAGTGATCTCACTCAGCACGACTACTGGCATGTCTACGCCGGCGACTTGCTCTGGATTCGTCACAAAGATTGCCATGGCCATTTCCTTGTCGACAAGGAGGGGAAGAGAAAATGCTGCCAAGCATGTGAGTCGCTGACGGACCGGAAGTCTGTGCAGAAGACACTTGTGAGGTTCCTGATGAAGTTCTATGCAGCCGTGTTGTTGCAAAAGCGCCTGTTCTGCAACGAGTCAGAGGTGAAAAGTTTCCTGGAGCAGGTGGAGGAAGGAACTTTTGCATCCAACAATGGTGATACTTGGAAAAAAATCCAGACCTTGAGAAACATGAACCTGCAAGCCTATGTTCGGAAAGCGTGGAACCACATCACTGATGACCAGAAGACCCCAAACATCAAGATCTTTTTGGCAACGGTCGTGGATCCTTGCCTGAAAGTCCACGTGAACACTGTCGGCTCCAACCTGACGGCTCTCTCCTCCAGGTTTGTGGACGCTTTGTGTCAGAACGAACAAAATGCACCTGGGCAAAATTTGATCATAACACGGCATGATAATGCATGAACATGCAAGACATTGCAAGACCATCCAAGAATATCCAAGACATTCCAAGACCATCGAAGAATAACCAAGACCTATTTGAAGTAAATCTTCATAATTCTTCATATATCTTGATTCTATAGAAGGGGGGCATGAAGGGGCAGCTTGTGAATCCAGAATTTAGGCCAAGCAAATCTTGATTCTATAGAGGGTAAATATGGGTAAATCATTGGTAACTTCAAATAATGTTTCATAATGTTTCATATATATTTTCATTAATTTTCATTATATATTCATATTTTCTCCATTATTCTCCAATAATCTCCAATATTCTCCACATTTCTCCACTTTTCTCCAGTATTATCCATTATTCATCATTATTCTCTATTCTATAGAGGGGCAATAGAAAGGAGGGTGAATGTCCCAAGATCATCCAAGAATATCCAAGACATTCCAAGACCATCCAAGTATATCCAAGACATTCCAAGACCATCCAAGAATAACCAAGACCTATTTGAAGTAAATCTTCATAATTCTTCATATATCTTGATTCTATAGAAGGGGGGCATGAAGGGGCAGCTTGTGAATCCAGAACTTGATTCTATAGAGGGTAATTGTAATTTCGAAGATCTATCCACAGAAAAGTTGCTTTTTTAGACAGATGTCGATTCCCCAGTCCCGCCAGTAATCATTGAGCATCATTGAGGTACGGTATCTTGATAGTTCTTGAAACATCCTCTGATTTCTGAATGGCCCTTAATGACCCCGCTATCCCTTGATATCCCTTGATGATTTTTGATGCTACTCCAGCTCTACTCAGGAGCTTGCAGCTGTGAACGCCAAGATTGCGGAAGCCGCTGTGAGCGGCCGCTTGGACAGAAACCCTTTTGTCCAAGGCTTGCTTGTCCAGCTTCTGATTCGTTTAGAAAAGGAAGAGCGTGGCGTGAGCACATTGCGTGGAAGACACAGGGCCACATCAGAGACCGAGATCCGCCTGATGGAAGACGCGGCCCTCAATCTGGCCATCATTGGAGGGAACAAGGCAGTCTGTGTGGAGTTGGGGCAAAAGAAACGAAAACCCAAGATCTCCATGGAGGATCTTCCTGGTCTGGGTCTTCCAAACCCAGCCCTTGCCTTGATGAATGATGAGCAGCTCGAGAACAACTTCCTCCTGATAGACCAGTTGTTTCCTCGCAGGGAGTCCTCCAGGAGCAGGAGGCTGATCATGGGAATGGACGGCACCTATTTACTCAGGAGTGCCTGCCAGTTCAAAATCAAAGATACTGTAGGCCTCGTGGGAGGGGCCTGGTCTCCAGTTGACTCCTCTCAGGCATTTGCAGATTTGAATGTGAATGTCAAGTCCCTGGAAAAGGCGCCAACAATGCTGGAATTTGTCCTGTGGGACCCTTGCGGTTGGACAAAGAGCACATACAGTGTGGCATCAATGCCTATGGCTCTCTCAGCCCCCAAACTGGACGAAAAGGAGACACAGGTTCACGCAGGGAACTGGGAATTCTGGATCTGTTTGGGTATATTTTTAATATTTTTAAATATGTTTTAATATGTTTTAATCATGTTTAATCATGTTTTATCCATATATGTTTCTGACATTTTCTGACCCATGGACAGCTTTCCAGTTCAGGAAACATCAGGAAATTGATTCTATAGACAGGCTTTGACAGAACCTTGAAAAAACTAGAGGGAATATACAGAGATTGTTCAATTCTATATAGGCAGGAAATGGTAGGATGATGTTGCTCGCTTCTGATGGGTTATCCTTGAAATCTCAGGAAATTCTGCTGGTGGTATCCAAGATTATGACATCGGGCGCGTGGTTGGTGAAAGGGATCACCTATGACGGTCACCATGCACACCGCTACCTGAAAGAATGTCTCTATGGAGATTTTCGGAAGGTCAATGTCGAAAAAGTGAAGCAGCTTCCATTTTGGCAAGACGTGCACTATGTCGACCTGCCCCACCACTGCTTACCTCATTTGCCAATGAAACTGTGCATGCACGAAGGTGAATCGCTATGGGGCCTGGCAGGCCCATGTGCCTGGGTTGTGCTTGACATATTGTTCCGTGGTTTCTGGATTTCAATATTTTTCAACATTTTTCAATTATGCCACTGATGTATGATGATGATTGATGATGTATGCATCATGAAAACTAGATCAAACATGATAAAACGAGATCTAAGCCGGCGCCCACCAAGCATTCAGGCCATGCCTCCAAAAACGGAGCGGGGCAGCTAGTCTCCCCCCTCCGGACGATCATGTTCGGCAAATATTTCACGGATTCAAGTGGAGCCAGGAAGTGGGGTCTTCCACCCGCTGTCTTTCGCAGAAGCGAACCACAGTCCGATGCAATGAACGCAGCGCTGTTTAACCCCTATTACGTGGTTAGCAGCACAGCAGCCTGGCTTGTCAAGAGGGAGGGCCATTCATTGTCAAGAATGGTCTGAGAATTTCTTAGAAATTTTTGGAAAATTTTGGACAATCCTGGAAATTCTTTGGGGATCTTTGGGGTTCTTTGGGGTTCTTTGGAAAGGCTGAGGCATTTTCAGGCATATATTGTTAAGATTTGTTAAGCTATGTTAAGCTCGCTTGTGCCTGGAATCCAGGACATCGCCGGACAACTTGCCCAAGTGAGCTGGTCCTGTCAAGGGTTCCTCATCTTGAACCTTTGCATCGCTTTGTGCACCGTGCCTGGGTTTGGAATGGGTTGGATATACTGCCTGGAATCTGCCTGGAGATGTCCTGTTGCCATTTCAACCCCCACCATGTCCCTCTATAAAATCAAGATCTATCAAGGAATACTATGTGGTCAATTGTGGTCATGAGTCATGTGTGGATGATTGTGGTTATTTTGAAATATTTGGAATATCTTGGAAGGATTCTTGATTTTATAGAGTGCTATGATTCACAAATGTTCACAATGAGTCTTCAGAAGGTCTGGTTCCTGATGATTTTTTGATTTTATAGAGATTTATAGAATTGTATAGAGTGTATTAGAATGTCATGATTCATCATGAGTCTCCAGCAGGTTAGTTTCCTGATGATTTCTCGATTCTATAGACTGTTATGATATGTTATGGTTCACAGTGGGGCTCCAGCAATTCAGGTTCCTTTGATTTTGTTAATGATTTCGATTGAATCCCTCTGAAATATCATATTCCTTTTCAATCCTTTTGAAACTTTTCAACTGTCTATGCTCTATGACGCTTTATGAATTTTTATGATATCTTTCTCAGGGCCTAGACACAATCTCACATCTGCCTAGGCCCCGTCCAATCATGCCACGATGCCACTGGAGATGCGTGCTGAAAATGCTATGAGCGGCCTGGTCCTCCTCGACGTTTTCCAGATGCTCTCCAATCAGGAGGCTGCCCGCCGTGGGTTGCCACGTGGATCCCTTTTCCTCGCGAACGAGACAGTTCGGAACTTGCAGCATGCCGCAATGGGAGTGTTGAGTGTGACCCTTTCCAAATCCACGGAAGGATCGCCGTGGTCAAGAGGAGAGCACAGGTTATCTGAATTGCCCATTGAGATGCACTTTGGTAGATTGCGGACTCAAAGTCCGAGTGCGCAGCTCACGGCAAAATCTTACTGGACTGCCTGTGCACGAGACATGATGCGTAGTTCTCGGCAACCGAAGCCTGCAAGTCATTCAAGACCCCCTCCTGAGGACGAGAAGCCATTGTCAGCTGATGAATTCTTTGTGGCTTCTGAACGGGCCTACCGGTCTTCTATCCGCTTTGCAGCCTATTGTGCTGGCTCGACTATGGACTCCTTGGACGAGATGTACCGAGAGTGGTGCAACCAGCATGGCTTTGACAAGGAAGGGCCTTTGTTGGGTGATGAGTTTGATATGGACCTTGATGTGCCTCTGGAGAAGGCCAAGTCGGCCTCAACGTTTCTTGAGGGGATCCGCACAGATGCAGCGATGGAGGAAGAGCTTCCTGATCCAGTTCCAGGTGATGAAGTCCCAAAAGACTTTGAGCTGAAGAATGTCCCAGATTCAGAAATGCTCCAAGATCTTTTCTCAGCGAAGCCAGAGCAGCAGGTTTCAGAAGAGGATCGGGTGCCACCAGAGTCTCCTTCCAAAGGGGCTTGTTCCGGGGGGCTGGGGAAGACGTTGCATCATTCCCTTTGGTGCTTGGGACAGACTTCGAGCGATGCAGAGATCTTTGACTCCATCTGGCGTTTAGTCATGTACTTACGTCACTGGCACAAGGGCTGTGACCGCACTTGGATTTCTGACCCAAGAACATGCAGAAAGAAGTCTTCAGGCCTCAACTGGTATCAGCTTCTTGGCTCTAGCATGCTCTAGCCTACCTCATCCTACCTCTATAGAATCAAAAAACACCAAAACAACTTCAAAACATATCAAAACTATCCAAAAATATCTCGATTCTATAGAGGGGCAATAGATGGCAAAAGGATGTCCCCAAGATCACCCAAGACATCTTCCAAGACCATCCAAGACCTATTTGAAGTAAATCTTGATTCTATAGAAGGGGGGCAAAAGAAGGCATGAAGGGGCATGTTATTAATCCAGAAAAAAATGGTTCATCTTGATTCTATAGAGGGGAGAGTGGGTGTCCCAAGATCATCCAAGATCATTTGGATTCCACAAAGTGTGTCAGGTTCAACTGCCACAAGCTCAAGGAAATGCGTGATGAAGAGGAAACGACAGTGTTCCGTCAGCGCACAGGCCGGCTTGCGAAGTGGCGAGATTTGGCGCAGGAAGCCGCCCGGGAAAAGTCCACGACCACTGTTTTGCCCGAAGGTTTGCAGAACCTTGTGCTGTTTTACAGTATGCATTTTTTTGATCTTTTTTGTATGATGTTTTTAGATGTTCTTTATCTAGATGTTTTAGATTTTTCCAAATGTGATGAGTATTCCTTAGCTTCTCCAGGTCTCGCTTTTCTCATCCTTTCTCTATCTTTCTCTAAGGTCTGGTGATATCATCATCGCCTTGCTTCCTGGCGGTAAAGGTGCACGCAAGACCGTGGTGGGAGTTGTGATGTCGGTCTGGGTTTCTTTGAGAAAGCCTCGCCTAGCCACAAGTTCGGCGCCCATGAATCATTGCGTCGCGGCGCGCATGGTAGTCATGGACGGTGTTGGCATGGAGTTCAAGTGCAATGCTCGCAGCCCTGCCTGGGTGATCCAACCAGAATCGATTGTGAGCATCCTTGCTTGGGATTCATTTCAGGATGCACCTGAGGAGTGCAAGGTCAAACTCACTCAGGAGTCAGTGGACATGTTGGAGCAGATCTAGCCACTTGCTGTGAAATAATGCACATTTTTCAGATTGCCTCAGGAGAATCATATTGAAATATTTAGAATATTTTAGAATATTATAGAATATTTTGGAATATTTTAGATATTGGGAGATAAAGTATGATAAAGTATGATATAGTATGATGAAGTATGATAAAGATATATAAAGATTGATAAAATATGATACAGTATTGTAGAAGCATAAAGAAGCATCATGAAGCATGCTTCTCACTGAGGAAAAATTGCGTCGAAGAATGGTGGCCTTTGCCGTCGCAAGACTCCAACTCATCTGTGCCCAAACCCCGACAAGTGGGACTCTTCCTGCGTGGTCAGATTCGGCGCAGAGCTGCTGGCCGTGCTTCTGCAAAAGCGAAAGCCAAGAGCAAGAGCAAGGAAAAGGCAGGGAAAGAAAAGAAAACAAAAACCAAGGGAAAAAAATTGAAGACTGCAAAGCCAGAGATTGAAATCGAAAGAGAGGCCAAAAATTTTCGTCGAAATGGTGTTGGAGTGCAATTGGTGGAGCAGCTGATGCGGAAAGCCAAGCACTTGGACGATGTGAAGTTCAAGAGCAACACCATTTTCTCAGAGTCTTCGCAGGAGTGCCGGCTGAAGCTTCCAATTTGCCAGGAAAAGAAGTGGGAGGACGTTTGTAAAGCTGCACATCCATACTTCAAAGCTATGTGCCTTAGCCAAGATTTATTTCTGGGTTCACTATAGCATACTACAACATTATCATCATTTATCATCCATGATTCCATATTATTGCATTGTCTATTGTTCCTCTTCTATAAAATCAAAAAGTTTCATAGTGCTGAATGGATTTGATATGGTTTGGGAATATGTGGGACATGGAAGAGCCATGAGCTACAAAGAACTCGATTCTATAGAGGGGTACTGCTATGATTTGAGATGATTTGAGAATATGTGAGAATATTATCACCTTCAATTCCATTCCCCATCCATACTTCAAAGATCTTCAAAGCTTTATGATGCCTTAGCCAAGATTTATTATCCAAATTTATCCAATATCTATTGTTCATTATTGTTCCTCATCTATAAAATCAAAAAGTTTGATAATATTTTATCATATTTTATTAATTTTTATCATATTTTATCGATGGTACATGGAAGAGCCATGAGCTAAAAAGAACTCGATTCTATAGAGTGGTACTGTTGTGATGTGAGATAAATTGAGAATATTTGAGATGTATGTTTTTTTGCCTCAGCATGCGTCCTCTCTCAGGCACGTATCTGCCACGCCTAAACGATGGTCTGAGCTAGTCTCGAAGCAATTCGATGCTGTGTTTGAGGGTCTGGAAAGTGAAACACCAGACCGCAAGAAATGGATGCAACTGATCCGAGATATTTGTCAGTTCCTCCATGACTTGTCTCCCAAGAAGGAGGCAGCATAGCAGCAATCGCAGTGCGATGAAATCTCCATAAGTTTTGGGATCTTGTATTAAAAAATGAAAAGATATGCAAAGGTTTTTTTTAAGAGATGGAATGTGAATGACTATGATGATGTTGTAGTTTGAGATATCATCTGCGGATGTCTGAGAACATTTGAGATATCCAGCGATTTCAGGGGTAACAGCCAAAGATACCTGCGGCATGGATCTTGGCTGGTTGCTCACTGCACAAGCAGTGAGTTGAAGCAAGAAACAAACACGTGAGACGAGAAAAAAAGTATGAGGAAGAGGGGGTTATTGAGGGGGCAATGGCTCTCTATAAAATCAATAACAGATGGGTCCTGGTAGTTTGTCTTAAGATCAGCAGATCCAACAACTTATCTATAAAATCATAAAACCCCAAGACCATGTAAATTTTGGGATCCAGAAAAAACACCTCCAAAAATGCACTTTTGGCAAGGGCATGGTGGGTACCAGGATTTTATAGAGCAGAAACTTGTTGATTTTTCTGGTTTTCATATATAAAAGTCGGTGACATGGGTCCCATGATTTTATAGTAAACCTTCTTATTTTGGGGTCTTGGAACATATATTGTTTGATTTTATAGAGCTCAAACCACCTACTTTTCATATAGTTCATCGATTCTATAGAGGAAAACTAGTACCCACTATAAAATGGTGGGACATGAGACCCCCTGCTAATCCACAGGGGGATTATATATATATATATATGTATACAAATGTACAATACATATGTATACACATAATATATATATATATATATATATACATACTCATATAGTGCATACATACATAACTATATATATATATATATATATAGTTGAGGTTCATCATCATCCGTTATGGGAATCCCCATTTGCCACGGATTGTAGGCTTCTTTCACCCTCGAAATCTCCGAAATCCACTCTACTTGAGGGTGCAGGCCGTTACTTTCGGTAGAACCATGGTGAAACAACTCCCCGTAAGTTGGGATATAACCTCAGACTAACTGTAGTTCAACATATCCACTTAGAACTCCAACTGCGCTTCCAAGTGGATGAGTACATTGAGATCCCCCCAAGAGGGTATATTTTTCAAAAAGGGATGCAGTATCCAAACTTAGCGCCAGGACAAACTGCAGTGTGTTTTTCTCACCGCAACAAGGGTCAAAGAAGCACTGATAGTTGAGGTGATCAGCCCAAAGAGACAGAGATATGGCGGAACTTAAACAGATGTGTTCACATCACAAAAGAACACAATACAGTGTGATTTGGCAATCATGACAGATTTCTTATTGCTTAGGTTTACATCTTTTAAAGACAGAAGTCGCATGATTTGAAAACAACATAAAACAACATTTTTTGGGAACTGCATTGTATATTGAAGACATTCCGCAGATTTCCTTAGGAAAACTAGTCATTCCCCGGCGGGGAGCACTCCTCCGACCATGGGGAGCACCAAGGCCCATGGGGGGATAATACTTTCAACCAGATTCAAATGTCCATGGGATATGAGAGTTATATATATATAAGTAATCCCCAAAAAGATAGAAAAGTAAGATCCACTCTTAAAGTAGTGATCATTTATACATTTCTATCTTTTTGGAGCTCATATACCCTATATATGTAACAGCCAGTCTCATAGGATAATCGGTATCGTTGCCGGCAACTGGGATATGATGGGGATATGAATGAGGATATCATAGCTCTCCTTCGGTAATCAAACATGGCAATGGGAAGTTCCTGCACAAAATGGAGGGGTTACTGGGAACACATCTATAAATCGTACTGTAGATTTTCCATAGGTTTGATTACCGATAAATGGTAGAGTTTCCGTTGCCATGTTTTATTACCGGAGGGTACTGTGGCAAAACTGGGCACCAGGCCACAAAATGGTGACATAGCTGAGATGATATGGCCATCGATCAAGAGCTCTGGCATCCTCGTTTTGAGAAAAACAAAATACAATGTGGCCCCCCAGTTGTGTTTATTGGTTTATAAGCCCTAACAACTATAGTTATAAATATCATAAACCGTACTTATTCGAGTTATAAACCAACTTAGCTATCTAATCTACAATGTGAGGCCCCCTAGATAGCCAAGTTGGTTTATAACTAGGTCAAGTATGGCTTATGGTAGATATATCTATAGTTAATGGGGCTTATAAACCAACTTATAACTAGGGGGCCCCACATTGTAAAGTAGTGGATCCACATGAATTGATGTTCGTCCCCCCATTTCAATGGTACCACAGGATACGGCCGGTCCGTGCCATAGTTATCGACAAATCCCCATGTTTCAAGAGTTCGGTCTTTTCCTCCGAGAACCTTCAGCCGAAGGGTTTTCGATTTCCGACCTGGAGAGCAATTCTTTGGGGTTTTCGGAGCATAGCAACCCCCGTTACCCCATGGAGTCCCCATAGTCAGGGATTCATCCCGCCAACAAAGGTCACCACACATGACACTTTTAAACTTATCCATTAATTTCTATGAAAACACCCAAAGACATGCAACAAAACCAGACCCGAATGCTCCATGTATGCTACATTTGAATTTGCATTTAAGGGTAATTTCTGGGGCAAATGTTGGTGATTATTTCCATATATCTGAATAATTCCATTCAACATCCATTCATAATTTGATCACCTCTATTTTTTCAAATCCCCATAAAATCTATGATGGAGATTTGAAGGCTGTTCTGAACACTATTAGTCCCCACTCTTGGTAAATCCCCCATAAAATCAATTAAATTCCCATCAAAAATAGATTAATAATTCCAGAAAACATCCATTAACCATTTGATAATCTCTATTTTATCCTTTTAATTCCCATTAAACTATCAATAAACATTTATGGAACATTCGGGAGATTTTTGCTGTAGGCAGAGGGGACGGGACGTGCCACTCGCAGCAAGAGCATCGCGGTGTCAGATCGAGGTGCAAATTGCCTGCGGAAACGTTGGAAAACTGCAGGATTTAACCAACGCGAAAAGGTACCCATATATGTAAATATAGAGGTATAATCATCTTGAAGTAGATAGAATATGTGTTTTTTTGAAGACATGTTAGTGAATGGATGGGTATGGGAATGGGAATGGGTCAAAACCTACGAGACATGCTCATATTTGGGGGGAGTGAACTTGCATTCACACACACTAAACAATCTAAACAACCGTTTTTTTGATGTGAGCAGGAACCGGTACCAACAGAATTTGACCCGTCCCCATTTTTTCACAGCAGCAAGTGGCTGGTGACCTCCTGTCAACCGCACCACCAAGGAGTACCCCCCTCTCTGATGATGTAATGATTTCATCCTCTAAAATGGTGCCCAGTACCGATTGGTCATGTCAACCCTGGATTTTGCTAAACCTCAAACGGCTGTTGAATTGGGGGGGTTGTACCATTTAAGTACTAGATTATGACTATTGGGGGATTATTTCCCCTAGTTAATCAACCATGGTTTATGAATGAGAGGTTGACATGAACGATCCCGGGGCCAACTCAGCTCGGAACTGGAGGCATTTGGGAGAGCCTTCTCACCGAAGCGGTGCCTGGGTCAACATTGGTCAACCAACTGGATAACGCGGATGGAAAATGTGGGAAAATCCACCATAGATGGGTGTTTTTTATGGTAAAATCATGTAAAATCATTGAACTGGTGGATTTTCCATTGCCAGGTTTGATTTCCAGAGGGTAGGTACTGTCTTTCTAGAATTTTGCTACGGGGATAGATCGACCACTCAAACGCTTGTTTTTTGCAGGGTATCTAAGATTGGTGACAGATTGTGGATTGTGGATGGTAGTTTCCACTGGCAAGGGTGCAACATGATGCAAAGCGTGTGATCGCATACATTATGTTGGTGAACGCATTTTTTCTGCATATACAACGCACATACAGAGATATTGCAGATTTCAAATCTGCAGCTGCACAAGATAATACACATTTAACCTCTGGTAAACTAACATAGCTATTGAAAATGGCCTAGTCGAAATAGTGGATTTTCCCAGCCAAAAAATGGTGATTTCCCATAGTTATGTGGCTGTTTACCAGAGGGTATATACCTTGATCATCTCAGAAGATGGTCCATGATTGCGAGATGATGCATGGATGGTTCATGTGTTGGATCGAGGCCATTGCCTTCAAAGCACCTGACACCAAAGTGCTCTGTTTGGGACGCCGGGCGGCCCAGGGGCCCTTGTTGAGTTGGTGTATTGGCATATTTTCACCGGGGAAATCCACCATTGAGGGAATCCATAGGGGATATAGATGGATCTATATTTTTTTTCCCCTAACTTTTTTTTTGTTTTTTTTCCTGAAGCAAATCCAAGTAATAGTTATTGTTACAGCGAAAATGATGAGAATCCATTGGAATTGGGGGGCAGTCTGTTTTCAGACAAACCCAGATACTCTTTTTCTGACTAGATGTTTTTTTTTGCACATCCGAAACAAAATGATTGAAGTTTCTTGATGCTCAGATGTTAACTACATAATGTGGGAGTTGAGCCAACTAAAGTGAAGACATTTTTGGCAAGATGGAGACATTGAATGATGGGTCCAGTACAAGGTGAACGGTACATCTGTAGAGTGATCATTCACTCTTGCAGCTTTGACCGGCAATTGGAACAATGATACTGTGAATTGGTTGCAAAGTATCTAAGATCAAGCAGATTGGCACGTTGTCAACGGCCTACTGTATTAGAACTCCACTTTGTATCTATCTCGTTTATGATTACTCAAATATAGTTGTCCCCTTCCGTCCAATATTAAATACCTTCAACAGACGGATCCCCTTTGAGAGACCTGCATGGCAATGAAACCCCACAATTTGTAGATGATTTGATTTCCAGCTGAAGATGCTTATTTTTTTCTATCGGCATGCTGGACTGCCAATGGGTATAAGACCGCCCTGATCTCGTTATTCTTTCATGCAAATCACCAAAGTCCAATTCTGCCCCATCATATCCCCATTATCATATCCTCATATTATCATATCCCCATACCCTCTGGTAATTTGTGATGTAGCGACATAGAAAATGGCCTAGTCGAAATAGTGGATTTTCCCAGCCAAAAAATGGTGATTTCCCATAGTTATGTGGCTGTTTACCAGAGGGTAAGTACCATAAAACCATGGTGAACTTGGAGTTACCCTCTGGTAAACTAACATAGCTATTGAAAATGGCAATTTTTAATGGGAAAATCCACTATAAATCACCATTTTCAATAGCTATGTTAGTTTACCAGAGGGTAAAAACCGTCAACTTTTTGCCCCAGAACCAACCCGTCCAGGCCCCGGCATTGGGAAGAGGTCCTTAATCCAGGCCGACCTGCCGACCTCGTCTCTGGGGAGGTAAGACCAAGATGAACTTATCATGTTGTGGCAATATGTTGGTCATAATATGGTCAACCAACATATGATATTATATGGATATCCAAGAATATAACTATATATGCACAACAATCATGCACAACATTTTCCTATATTTTCACAAGAATGATGATTCACTGCATTTAAATACTACAATAACCTATAACAATTATGATTCAACAGAAAACAAATGATATACTAATACTACTTACCAAAAAGCGCCAGCATTTTTTGGGTGTGTGTACACCTACACAATATACATATATATATATATATATATGTACATATTGATTATATATATATATATTTGCTGCATCTAAGATCACGTCTGACATCATCATGCATCCATACGCATCCTTTTGGGATACTTGGGAGAAACATGATGCTTCTGGCTTGCCAGCCGCCAGAGATGGTGCTTCCGACATGGGAATCCCAGCCACAAACGCCAGGGGGTCAGACATACTGTGGATGGTTGCGAACTCCGAATCACCACTTGATAGGTGGTAAACATCCCGTTATGTATAGGGTTTCAACCATCTTTTTGGTGGTGCTGGATTTCGAAACCATCCACAGTATCATTTCCAAAGGATTTTTCAGGTAGGCTGCTAGCCAGCACCCATCATATCCCTTGGTATCCCTTGGTTCTACCTCTGAAGTAGCTGGGTTATTCTGGGTTGTTGTGGACTACAATCGTTATCTCCTGTTCCATTGGAAGTTCCATGGTGAAATCAGCACGGAAAACTGGGTGGCTCGCGGTGAACTACCCATGAATCGCAAGTGGCTTAGTAGTTATGGGTGGATTTTCCCCACTTATCCCATTAAAAACCGGGTTTATAACCCACTTGCTAATGGGATGAGCCATCAAGTAGTTCAGCCCAGAATTGGTGGGATTTTTTCTCCTCATTTTTTCTCGACCAGATCCCACATTTTTTTAACTTATCATCGTATATATCATCTGAATGTGGTAAACTCAATGCAGTAACCTACCGTTTGGGCATGGTTTAATATGGTAGCCAATACTCTATACAGCTTTAACCCATTATTTTTAATGGTGACTCAGGGATGGTGCAGATGGCAGGCTCTGCATCAGCATGCCTGTCCCTTGGCGGCCAACACAGAAGCCGCCATCAAGAGCGAAGCGGAACACAGCCGCGCCGTTGGTGGGGAGCTCGCAGACGGTGAGAGGTCGGTGAAGAAATGCGGTCGGTGTATCACCAGTTAGGTGATGTGAATGTGGCTGTACACGCCATAGATAGCCATAGTAACTGTGGATATATCATGATATATCTGCTATAAAAGCGAGTTGTTGGAGTTATGTTCCCCAACTTATGGTCAGGTGAATTCTATGCAGATTTGATAATAAGACTGAATTTGGAATCTTGAAGCAACAGAAATGCGGGGACAACGGAGATATGAATGGGAATATCATAGGCCATTAGGCTAGAACCAACCGACTTTGATATTTGGCTGTCTGAAAATGAGGTATACACCCCAGTTCTGGCCATCATGGGGATGTTCATGATGATTAGCCTAGATGGATTTTGGGGTAGTAGCCTATTCTCAGACCAATCTATTTGAGAAAAACAACGGGAAGGTTAATAAGAGGTGGGGATAAGGAAAGAACAAGGTTACTAAGGTTTACCCAGGTTGGTGAGGGGATAAAGATCCATCTAGACAACAGATATCCAATACTTTATCCTAGAGTTTCCCAATGATTTTCCCAGCTATACACCTCTATTTATAGATGTTCCTTTCCATTAATACCTGTATTTCGTTCGGGGATTTTCCAGCTTGCCAGGTCCAGGGGGGTTGTTTGCCACCGAGGCTTGGAATTCGCCCATCTTGGGGTCGGGAGCCTTGAAGCCGTCCTTGTAGAATGGATTTTTTAATCAAAGCTGGGAGTTGAGCATGGTTTACCCTTTGGTCATTTGTTACATAGCTATTGAAGATGGCCATAGAAATAGTTGATTTACCTATTAACAATGCTGATTTTCCATAGCAAACTGTTAGTTTACCAGAGGGTAGCCATGGAAAAGTGAGACAAACAAACCATCCGGGTGATTGGACTATCTTTGTCAAACCTGGTGACATGGGAAGACTAGGAATGAGTTGTAAATCGCGGCCAGATGTATCTAATAATTCTTCAGGCCATTTGCTGGTCCATCTCTTTTGTGAAGCCTAAATAACATCTGAAGAGACGCTACCCCCTGGTTATTCAACGTAGCAAGCTGAAAAATCACCATGCTAAATAGGTAAATCAGCATTCTTATCATCTATTTGAATGGGCCATGGCTTCCTTGGCTATGTTAAATCACCAGAGGCCAAAGATTTGACTCCGTGCCCTTTCGTCAAATGGACATCTTCAAGGGTTATCCGATTGTCCGATCGTCTGCCGTTCGGTCTACAGACTTTCTGAAGTTGCTTAAATTGGGTGATTTCTCTTTTGTTCCGGATGGAGAATAGAACAGTTGGAAACTGTCTGTAGTCCAGGTGTGCAAATCCAAGACCTGCGACCTGACAATGGCTTTTGAACTTCTGGAGCTATTGGTCAAGCATGCTGAGTCAGACACCTATTACCGATGTCAAGTACTAGTGGTTTGTCAGCTTCCAGACAGATACACTCACACATCCGTAAACCTACAAGTAACTCCAGACATACTTGCATCATCTTGCATCATACATTCATAATCAATGACAATCACATACGCATATACCGTCGCAAAACATGTATTGAAATGCATGCACAATGTAATTCTTGTTTCCTGAATTCGATCTCCACCTTAAACCATATACATGTGTTTTTCCTAGTGGTTGGTTCATAGAGGGGTCAACCATGATTAGCCCCCCTTTTGCAACCAATAGGCTAGGCAAATGATAATAGACAAAGTAAATGATCATTTGCGGTTGCCTTAGACTTCCGAACATCCAGAAATATGGTTCGTGAATTATATCCCATTAATATGTTTCCCATGATATGAATCCCTTTCTTTCGCTGCTTACTGATGGTAAATATCCCAAAGAGCCTCCAAGAATCAGATCCTTCCGATGGCACCCCTCTGGAGCGGCGAGCGCTCTGTGGTGCTGGTGACCTGTTTGGGGGCCTACTTTCTATCCATGGCGATGATCTACCAGATGCCTGGGCAAAAAATGGCTTCATCCCTGGTTTTCTGGGGATTTCATGGGGATTTCATGCAGATTTCACGGAAATAGCTGACTTCTCTAGTTTGATCATGTTTGATCCATGGAAACATGATGAAGCATGGATAAGTATGCCAGTTTTTCACCATGAAAGATATTGATTCTACCAACATAAGGCTTATTTCATAGAACGGATATCCCTTTGGAATGGAGATTGAAGCACGATTTTCAGGGTTTTGACCATCACAAAGATAGGGAATAATGGGTTAGATTGCCATACACCACCAGCTTTTTGGTGTTTTTTTGGGGTCAGATGGATTGCACATAGCCCGCTAAAAGTTAAACTTTTGGCAGGGGATCGACAATCCACCAAGTGTTGTTTCAGGAAACGTGGCCGGAAGTTTGGGTGTTTTTCTTGGGGGTGGAAGCAAGGAAAGTGGAATTCTGTTTCTACAACACGCAGTGATGTCTTTTTGGTCGTGGGACAAGGTGACAGCCCAGCCGGTCTCCTCGAAAGCTGCCAAATGCTCAGCCGAAATCATAACGATATGTTGGGGTTGTCTCAAAATTTGGAGCCCTAGGTATCTATGGTTTATGGTTTGAAGCCTCATTTTTCCCAGGAAATTCAGGTTGTGTCACAAAAAAAAAGGTCTCCCACATTTGTTGCAAGAGCACATCTAAACTGGACTCATCTTCTTGGTTCTATAAGTTCTATATCCCATACATCCCCACTTATTTTCCCAGAAAATGCTCAGTTTTCAGCCCCCAAACTTCTCCCAACTGCATCGACCTGGTGATCGGATTCGTCCTCGATTTTTGGGGGAACCCATCCACCACGAGCCGTGGGATGATCCTCCAAGTATGGGAAATCCATGAAGAATTCCAATTCGAATCCCTATATTTTCTTGGTGAATGCACCATAGAATACTTAATACTTCAATTCTGATGGGATTTATGGAATCCAAGTATGGGATATTAATGATATTCATTTATATTCTATAAAACCTATAGAATCAGGATGAGTATCCGGATCTTGGGATATTCTCTATCATATTCCAAAAAATCATCTTCAAGTTCGGAGCCCCAAAAAATCCCAAACGCGATCAGGATGAGTCCCTTCTTTCAGCTTTATGCACGAGAAACCTGTGGTGCCAGCACCAGCACCGTGGGCATCATCTTCGGTGTGATGCCAACGGCCTGTTTCGTAGGCGCGGGGGCCGGTGGAGCCTGGTGGGATTCCAACTTTTGGGGGGAAAATCCATAGGAAAATCATGGGAAAATATGGGAAAATCCACTTTTGAATGGAGGTTTATAGCTGTTTAGCCTCTATTTAACATAGCTATGGCCGCCATTACCCATGGAAATAGATGATAAAATGATGATTTACATTGATTTACCTATTCAAAATGGTGATTTTCCAGTTCGCTACGTGAAATATCTCCAGAGAGTGGACGCTAGAAAATACTTGAGGGTTTCTTTACGCACATTTTGCAATGGTGATTCAAAAGTGGTTACATTGGTTACATCCGTTTTGTGGGGATTCAAGCACTGGAAGTGGGAATTGATCCACCAGAAAATGCGGAAAATGGTGTTTCTCACGAATTTTGCGGGCTCCCTCCACCAAAAATTCAGCCAGGGTTTATGAATCCTCTCCCTTCATGGTCAATCTCTTCGATTGGAGCCCAAAGAGGGACAGATCTAAGACTGGGATGTGAAATCTGCTGGGTAGAGCCGAAACAAAACCTGGCTGATGGTTTTTTGATAGGGGCAAGAAGAAACCCTGGAAGAATAGCTGAATAGCTGATTTAGAAGGGAGGTCATCAGTCTGGAAATGAAGTTGATGAAGGGATTATAGCCTTCCCTCAACTAACATAGACCCTGAACATAGTCAATTCTTAGTAGACACAAATGTAGTCACTAACCTTCCAACCCCCTATTTTGGCAGGGTCTATGTTAGTTTACTGGAGGGTAATATATTCAGATTTTTTTTTGAGAAAACTGATTTTTGCGCTGGGATTGATCAGCAGGAATGATTATGAAACATCGCGGAGGTTTCCTAATAATGGAGGTACCCCCAAATCATCCAAGTCATGGATGACCATGACGTTAACTCTCGGACATCGTCAAGATTCCCAAAAAAATCCGGCGAAACATAGCTCTCGGCCCAGTTTGCTGAGGTGCTGTTCTTGCTATTAGCATGTGAACTGTTTGTCTGCCTCAAGGCCAGGGAGATCAAGGCCAACCAGGCTTCAGCCTTGAAACTTCTCAAAGCCAGGCGCAGTCGTCCCACGTGGATTCATTCACCCCAAAGCTCAGGTTGCAGCCAAAAGGCACGGACGGAGGCAATGATTCGTTTCACGACGAAAGAGCGAGATCAAAAAAAGTTTGTGCCACCTGCTACCCACGTGAAAGGCTTTCAGATGCTTTCAGGCTGTTTCTGGATGCCAATAAAATCAGATAGGGTGATGGGATGGCTTTGATTGACCATCGTTTCTGTCAACTATTTTGTCCAATGTCAAATGCTAATTTGGTGGTCATGTCATGCTGGTAGCTGACCATCATGCATGGTGATTTGGGGATCTTCATGGATCTTCCATTTTAAGAACCCCCCATATGTATACTCACCCAGCAACCAGCCATTGAAAGGGATTTTTTCGACCCCACGACTTCACCAAGACAGCGATGGTTTAGTGAAGTCATCCCCTAAATCAACATTGCAGTTTGGTAGAATGTCTTAGTTCATCAGGAAATACACCAATTTGAATTTTTGCTGTTAATAGAGATCATCATGGAATTGTCCCTCAAATTCATTTTAGCTCGGTGGAAATCAACTGAACAGTATGATCAGTATGTCTATTTCATTTGTGGAACCCTGGAGCGTACTATTACCCTCGAGTAAAAAGAACATAGCTACAATGTGAGGCCCCCTAGATAGCTAAGTTGGTTTAGAACTCCAATAACTATGGTTTATGATACTTATAACTATACTTAATGGGGTTTATAAACCAACTTATAACTAGGGGGCCTCACATTGTATGGAAATTCACCAGTTTTGAAAACGGTATATAAATCATCGAACTCCATTGGTCATGGCTTCCATAGCTCCGCACATTACCAGAGAGTACATCCCAATTTAGTAGGAATCAAAATCCCAATTTTTGCCGATGAAATCCCATTAGTTCTTAAACCATATGGAGGTTTCCTAAAATAGTGGTACCCCTAAATCATCGATTTTATAGAATTCTCCATGAAATAAACCATCCAGCTATTGGGATACCTCTATTGATGGAAACCCCCATATCAACCGTCGCCAGGCAACCTGGCAATGGGCTCCATGATTAGCAGGCGATTTTCGGGCGAAACAACCGTATCGGGTGTGTCCGGTGTTCCCTAAAAGGTAACAAAAACTGTAGAGCAAAAACTGTTTGCTCTACATGGTTTCTACAGTTTTTAATATAGTTTACTGTAGAAACCGTGCCCTACATGGTTTCCCAAATGGTTCTAAATGGTGGGTTGTTCCTACATTTGTTTAATATTAATCCCATCCCCCTAATATTAAACACCTCCTAAGTTTGGTCCCAATTATGTGGAAAGTTCCCTACTAAACCATGGTTTCTAGGGGGTGTTTAGTAATTGGGGGATGGGATTACAACAAATCGACGTCGTTTACAAATTCGATTATTCCAAGAACACTTTACTAATTCCAAAACTTAGACATTCTACCAATTCCAAAACATGGTTTACACCAACATTATCTGAGTTGATTGATTATGATTAATGATAAACCATGGACAAATCATGGTTAACCAGGCCAGAAATAGACATTTTCAGTTCCCATTGGTTGGCTGATTAATAGAGGGGTCATCCTAAACGAGCAATAGGTAAATGATGAGAAATGGTATCCAAGCCGGCCCATCGATTTTTCCGAGAAGTACAACATAATTACTTGAAACACTTTGAAAGTGGTTCGATAGAAACTGCCTTTGAAGCCACATTTTTGTGTTTCTGAGTTATGATTCTCACATAGCCATTTGAATGAGAAATACTATGATGAAACATGAAATTTGATGGGTCTTCCCCTCAATTGTCAGACAAACCCTCATTTTCTTGGCAACTTTGACATGTTATGATAGCAATGATGATTTCATAGGGGATTACATAATCAACCAGAATGGAGATTTAACGGGAATATAATTTGCCAGCAATATGATATTTGGGTCCGACTGAAATAGGACTCGAACCCCCCAGTTATGGCCATTTTGTGGGGAACATTTTAGGTGCTAATATGTGCTAATCTAAATCATTGGATTCTCAGATTTAGGCCCGATTCTCAGACAAACCCAGATGTGCCATAGTCAAAACTTGGGGTAGACTGTATGATATTGGAAGATGGTCATCAATCCACCAATAGTGATTTACATAGCAAGTAATTGGGTATTCCGAAGTTACGGAATGGATGATCATATCCAGCATGTCTTGACCATGGCACGTATATTTTCAGGGTTGCTATACGAAGAACTGAAGGTCTGATGCTTGATGGCTTCGCATGGATATCCCTCAACAGTGGGGGTTTCCCCATGGCCTTTTTCGACCCTCCTCTTGTCGGCATGTTGGTCCGTAAGCATCCAAAGCCACTGGGCCTGGGGTGCCATGTTAGTTTCTGTTGATGTATGGTTAAATCTTGATTCAACCCGTCAAAATCGAGTGCAATCAGGGGCTACGTGGAGCATCGCCCGACCACGAAGCGCAACTGGCTAGAAAAGAATTAGTAAGTTGAGTTATAACTTATAATCCACTTAGATGACTGATGATCACCAGGGTTACTTGGTGGTTCACCCCATTGGGTGAGTGAAAACCCCATTTCTGACTGTAAACTCAGCTGATAATCCTCCAGTTGGGTCCACTTGGAAGTGCAGTGCCAGTAACAAAAGTGGATATATACCTATAGTTATAGGGGTTATATCATGTTATATCCCCACTTATAGGGTTGCTAACCATGGTCATATCCATTTTTTTCATTTTTTCCCACCTCAACTGCAGCCCCAAGCAGGTTTGGCGTAGAAGTGATGTTGAACAGCGGTCTGGTGCTCCTGGCTATCAGCTCCCTGGGCTTTGGCCTGTCGGACTCGGTCGCAGGCAGCGTGGCGAATCTCTGGTGACCATCTGGGAAGACCCTTGGGAGCCATTCCACATCCCACTGAAATTTGCATCTTTTGGCGGTGCTATAACTGTAGCTACAGCTGTACTTCAGTGGTACCCTCCCATCGCTCCTCGCATCAGGCTGGATGTTTTGGAGATCGCTGCAGGGCCTTGCCACTGCACCCATCTACACCTCCATCAGTGGCTGGGTTAGAACTTATGGTTAGTCCACACTGTGGATGCATGACTGATTTTTTTCAATTCGGCTGCTGCATTCACTGACCACCTCCCGGGTAGCTGAGCGCCCTGCAAGCAACATATCAAGCAACCAGCTATGGGCAATTGCCACCTGCAACAAAAACCATGGGCAATGTGGGCAAAGTAGTTTCCCCCCAGCTATATATAACTATAGAGATTTCTATCCCATAAACCCATTTAGCCATATTTCGCCGAGATATTTTCAACCAACCAGTGCCCTTTACCCTCCAGTATACTAAAATAGCTATTGAACATGGCCCGGTTATACTTGATTTACCTATGAAAATGGTAATTTTCCATCGCAAACTGTTAGTTTACTGATGGAAAATTCCACCATTTAGTTCGATGATTTTCGAGCTATACTATAAACCCCTATACTTGAGCTTATGGGATCTGCAGGAGCCCATAATTTCTCAGGTACCCGCCTTGCGCGCACCTTCACTGGCAGTGGAGAATTCAATCGCGTGGTGGGGCTGCAGGTGCTGAGCAGCAGTGGTGCTGCGGGTGATGGAACGTAGCTAAATGTTTTGGGCTTGGTTTGGATCCCCAAGTCACCATGGGTTTCAATACTAAGTCATGGTCATACATGACTTGGATAATTTGGGGGTAACCCCCACTCTAGGAAACCTCCATATGTTTTTTTTTTTGTGAAGGAACATCGGGAAAAGGACTGTTTGATAATCAAAACAGTGAAAACACATGTTGCTGTCAGCGTTCAGCAGCCAGGAAGTTTTTGGAAACGTAGGCGTCACCATTGGCCCCTTCCTGGGTGGAGTCTTGGTAGCATGGAGTCTGGTCGATGGGAGCTTTATGTCATCTGTTTTACCATGTTGGATTATCATCCAGTTACAGTTTCGAAAGCGGAAGAAATCTCTGGAGATCAATTTCCCATGGAGAGTCGGGAGAATGTCAACCATGTGATTTTTGTAAACAATCACTGCCTGGATGTTGCACCGAGGTGTGCTCTTTCAATATGGAGGCAGGGTACCACTGCCGGAAACTGGAGACACCTGGAAACTGGAAAAATATCTGGGAGGACCCTTACTCTAAGTTGGAATCCTGGTTAGGAATGAAGTATATAGACATATAGATATCAAATTACAGTCCAACATAGCTGTATATGGGTCTGTCCAGAAATAAGGTATATGGTATACCCCCAACTGGCTGTTTCCATGGGGAAATGGGGATGAAAAAAATGGGATTTCGGGGTGCCTTATTTTCAGACAAATCCATATGTTCATGGCTGTAAACCAATTTCACTGGATTGATTTATGGGAAAATTTACAGGAAACCATGGATTTTCCCGTGAAATATGGGGGTTTCCTGTAAATTTTCCCTTAACCCAATCCATTGACAATTGTATCCAATTTCTTTCACAAACTTCACGCTATGGATGAGCCTCTCCCAAAGCCACCCGAACGAAATTGCGCGATTTCCCGGGGGGGGGGGCCACGCTCTATTGTTCAATGATCAGCCACCATAGATGATGGTCATAGATTCCGGCCAGTGGCTTCACGTTTTCCTGTTCCCCCTGGGTTTTTGGTGTGCTGATGATCTCAATGATTAACAAACTAGTTGTGGGGTGGCTGGCTCACCAACTAGCCTCATTTCTACGAAACCTAGGATTGGTAGTTCAGTATAGTTCAGTGCTGTAATATGCTTCAATGTTTTTTTCTGGAAGTAGTTCAATATGTATCCTGTTGATTGTTCCTTTTGTTTTTCCAACAAAAAACACATCACCTAAGTCTGACGTACACCGCAAAGAAGTGAGCCGGGACAGGTCTGAGAGACCTACAAAGTGGCCCCAAAACGATAGCTAGGCTGGTGAACATAAGTCCAGTAGCCAATAATTATGGTTTATGATAGTTATAACCGATAACTTATAACTTATAATAGCTTACACCTATAGTTCATGGGGTTTATAAGCCAACTTATAACCGGAGGGGGGGGCACTTGTAAAGCCAAGCAGGATAGCTAAGATTGGCCAGAGGAATGCTGAATGAACCAACAAAGCTATGGGGGTATCAAGCCAATCATCTTGCTGAAATTTGACAAATGGAGGTTTCCTACAATTCGGTACCCCTAATAATAGGATTTTCCCTTAGAAACCATCCATTTTAGGGTACCCCCAAATTGCCCAGAGATGAGAAATGGCAGCCAGGTTTCTTCCTTCCTTTTGGTTTGAGTGCGGTGTTGCATCTGCTGTTCGTTGGAGTCGCTGGTTCGCAGCGAAGGGGAATTGCTGAATTTTTCCGTCCAGGGTTTCTCAAAGTGTTGGTCCAATTGACAGGAAAATACCCTCTGGTAATTTAACATAGCTATTGAAAATGACCATTTATAGTTGATTTTCCCATTAAAAATAGTGATTTTTCCATAGCTATGTTAGTTTACCAGAGGGTAAGCATCATCAACCAAGTCTCAGCGTTTTTTGGTGAGTTGATAAATCTGTTGGTCTCCAGGTCTCCAGGTCTTGATCCTCAAACTTGGTGCTTTTTCCGTGTCTCGTTGAAGCAACCCATGTAGAACATCTGAACAGAATGTCGATCCAGAATCTAGCCTTTCACTGGATTGGTTAATGGGAAAATGTACAGGAAACCATGGATTTTCCCATCAAATATAGAGGTTTCCTGGAAATTTTCCCTTAAACCAATCCAGTGAGCCTTGCATTTGAAGAGTGGTTGATCTCCCTTTTTTTGTGTCTCCACTACACGAAAAACGCCATCGCGTCATCCCGGACTAGGGGACATCGCCTCAGAAGTGGACCAACGTGCCCTTTTTTTGGGAGTGGCCAAGACCCCCCCAACTGTGACTATTCCATGTTTTTAAGTGTGCTCTACTAGTAGCAGCATTTCCTTGCTGGCTTCAATTTCCAATTCGGATGAACACCACCCGATTGTTGGCGAGTCTTTGGGACTGGGGATTCTCCAGCAAGCCATGTTTGATTCCCAGAGGTTTTTGACGAATTCTAAGCCTCTCTTTTAGTTGTCAACGTGCTATAACTGGGATCTGGTCCAGCTATAAGTGGATAGATTTCACTATAATAGGGGCCCCATATCCCAACTGATGGATACTTATAGGGCTCTATTTCACCCTGGTTACACCCATAGAAGAAACCTCTGACCTGCAGCCCCATCGCTTGAAAACGCGCCTCAGCCGCGACGCTCAGATTTCTTTCTGCGGCAAATCGCCCAGCGGCTCGACGAGCGAACCCTTGATGGAAGGCCACCCGGCGGTGCCCTGTGGGGGTGCAGGGCTTGTGAAGAAAATGCCAAGAATCCTAGGGAATCATAGTGATGAAACTACCCAGCATGGGCACATCAGGATCTAAGGAACGGGATGTCAACACTATGTCGCAATTTTTTCAACGGGGTTGCAGTAGAACCTGGGGCGTGCAGTTCCAGGGAACATCCCGAGGGGCCTGAATAGGCGATGGCGACGGAACGGAAGATCTGGAAGAAGATCCCACGGCTACTTGGAGACACTTTCAGAATAGGCGATATCTGGTGTTTTAACGCTTTTTTGTACGGTGGTCACTAAGAGTTTTATATAATCAGGTTTTTGTTCACCTTTAGTGGGATTGCATGATTTGAGCATCAATCTGGGAGAATTTCAGAAGGTTTTCTGAGTGATGGCCAGGAAGAATTGAAAAAAAAACATGAACAATCGGCACTTGAGCTACAAGTTATATGGGATTTAGCCAAACATGAGGAGTTTGTTGGATTGTATGGCTTGGATCAGCACGAAAAAACTGGGATAGCACTTGCTGGTGAAGAGAAAACCATAGATGATCCAACAATGCATTTAATTGTATATATATATATCCATAAATTGAATATATAATACATACAATTACATATAACTAAGTAAACTGATATATATATATATATACATATGTATATATATATGTATATATGGGGGTTTTAAAATGGGGGATTCCCAAAACCATAGGTTTAAATACTAAAACGGTCATCCATGACTTGGATGATTTGGGGTGGTACCCATTTTAGGACACCTCCACAATCCTCCACATATATATATATACATAGTGATTAGAAAATAATATATGCCTTTTGGGATTTGGCGCAACGCACCGTTGTTTGTTTTGGCCACCAAGGTGACGGTATGCTCAGTGAGCAGTGTGCGGCTCGTGCTGCTGAGTGGCATCAGCATGTTATGTCTAGGCGTTTGGGGTGGCTTCGAACCTTTGTTGGGCTCCTTGACGCAATTAAGGCTGGTTTGACGGTATTTTAATGGTGTTCAATGGTGTCTAGTGGTGTTTAGTGATGGTTTACATGATGATGTTTAATGGTGCTTTTATGGTGTTTTATGGGGATCGAAGATAATCGTAACTGGTCATTTTTTGGAGATTTCGGTGGAAAAATGGTTGGGTAAACTGATGTGGAAATGGTTGGGGAATAGATTACGTGAAGTTACAAAATGGCTAGAAAAAACTATGGCTATAAAATTTGGTGTCATCAACTATGGCTAGTTACAAAATAGATTTGGTGTCATCAACTATGGCTAGAAAAATCCAAAACAAATTGCTTCGGTGCTTTTCCCAGTTGTCACAAAACCACCTTCACGGCGACTGCGGGGATTTCCCTGCGGCCCTGGGCCATCCGTCTCGGACACCAGCAAGGTGATCACTTCATTCAGGCTGCTCGGTGAGGTGTTCTCCGACGTCTTCGGATTGGGATGTACCAGGATTGATAATGAGATATGATATTCTATTTTAAAAAGGCTATATCAATCTATATCACTTTTTCTTGAAAATACCATAATCCGGAGATACTCATAGTGATAGCCATGAGAGTTCAGTGATATACTGCCATGCAATAATATTAGCAACTATTTTATAATGGAATACAATAGTGATATAACAGGATAGAATAATACCGGTAGCTATATATAAATAGATAATGGTATCATTTTCAAAATATGTAGACAGATTGGAAGAACCACAGGACGCATAGTCTAACCTGATTCGAGGCGCTCATGTGGAATAAAGATAGTCATGATTTGATGCGAAGGTGTCTGAAAATGGCGTGTATCCTCAGGCAATTTCATAGGGATAATGATGATTCACCATTGGATTTGGGGGTACCCCTGATGTCAGACAAACCTCATATGGAAGTTTCCATCAAGACTGTTTTCTTAAGCTTTCCTTGGTGGTTTTGCCGGTAATTGTGCGGACAATGGCCATATTTTCACAAGGAACATGAGAATCAACCACCGGATTTAGTACCAAAGTTTCAGACAAGCCCAGTTTCAGTTTTTTGAGGCGAATTGTCTGGGTAGTAGGACCCATAGTAGTGAAACCTATCAACCAAGTAGTACTTCATGAGATGGCAAAACGGATGAAAACGGGCTATTTTTATGGACCCAGTCGCGAGGGAGATGTGAAATCCCAAGGTTTTAGGCCCCCTCGACCAGTCCGTGATTGGCTTCCTGATGTCTCTGTCAGGGGCGCCCAGTGCGATGCCTGCCTTTTTCATCAGCAATCCAGCAACAGCAAGGGGGTTCAATATTTAATGGTTTTTTAAAGTGGGGGGTCCCCAAACCATAGGTTTCAATGCTAATAATGGCCTAATTTTGGATGATATAGGCGCACCACCATTTTAGGAAACTTATATATTTTGGCATTCCCCCAAAAAGATGCAGAAAAGTAGAATCCCAATCTGAAATAGTGGTAAAACACTTTTCTACCTGTTCGGTTTTAGTCTGAATTATTGCAGGCACACCAATTATCGGGATATAATACAACTAGACTACTAACAATACGGGGATTTAACCAGCAAGAATGGAGGTCTAAAGCTGACATTATTTGAACAATGCTAAATGTGATGCAACGAGATTGATACAAGCAACACTATGATATTAGGGTCCGTCTCAACATGCTGCATATCCCAAAATTCAATTTTATTAGGGAACATGATCATCAAGCATTGGACTTTGGGGTTTGGATTTTGAGACACCCCCACATAATTGTGACAGAAGTTAGGTTGGTTGTAGTCCCTTCCAGTGGATCACCCAAGTAACATTTGGAATGGGTTGGCTCTGTTTTCAAACAGGTATAGCTATTTTGGGTGGGGTGGAATGATACGACCCATCTGTGTCAACCAGAACTGCGGCTCTGCGTGTTTTTGACCAAAAGACTGTTGGCATATCATCGACCATTTGGAAGCCCAACTCCACAATTCCATTGTTTAACACCTGCGTTCCCCTCTCAGAATTGTCTCTTTGTGGTATCCCTCGTTTTGAGACAAAGCCAAATGGGGGTTTCTTAAAATGGGGCATCCCAAGTCACCATGGGTATCAATCAATACTAAAATGGATTAAGATGGTTTGATTTAGGATGATTTGGGATACCTCCATTTTGGGAAACCTCCAAATATCAATTGCATTGAGTATCATATTCAAAGTCCCTGTTTCAGATGCTTGGTTTTATTCCGATGTTTTCTAGATTTAAGATGATTCAAGTCCCACTATTTTTATTCACATCCCTTTATCCAAACAAGATAAATCCATTTTAGCACTATTTGAGTGGGATCTTAGTAGGATGTATCACCCCCCAAACAAATAGAAACGAAACAAGATTCGTATCTTCTTTCTTGGGGATAAATCCTACTATAGAATCCTACAAAATCCATCTCCATCCTTCAGGTTTCCTACTATCGACTGGTCGGGCCCGTTCTGGTGGACACGTCTTCTCCCGATTTCCTAAGATGGCTACGCTCGGCCATGTGTTGCTGCAACCCAAGCCGTTGGAACGCTTCGGCAGGGGTCGCCTCCCTGAACCTCCCTTGTGACAACAAAATCATCGAAGACAGCGACAGGTCGTTGAAGGCATTGCAAGCAGATGTGGCTTCCGGCTGTCGAAGTTTTGGGCTTGGATGCTAAGCCACACTCACTTAAATTACAAGTCACAGGAAAACACCAAAGCTATGAATCCGTTCACTTGATAAGATGTGTTGGAGAAGGCCCTGCGCCTCTTCAGTGTAGCCAGAGGCCGGACAGCTTGCCAGCTGTGGGCTCGACGAGCTTCCCAGCTAGGTGGCCACTTTTGACCGTGGTGTGCTCTACGCCCCTTCTCTGGGTGGCATCTTGTTAGGGGTTATATACTCTACACTTCATCAACCGGTCATTTCTGGATGATATCCACCATTTTATGCTATTTGAGTGGGTAATGCTCCCATTTTCATGGTTTTGCAACTCATCAAATTCCTTATCAAAAAACTAAACAAGACAACCATTGATAGTGATAAATTGAATCATTGAACCTGTTCGGAATCTTTTTTTGGGTTACTTGCTATATATAATCTTGAGATGCCTAGTTTTACACCAAATTTTTGCTGGTTTAAATCCATTGTTATTAGTATAATATATGTTTGCATTTGTTAGTATGATATCCCCACTTGAACAATTGAATTGAAGCTTTTCTGAATATATTTGGGATTGGATGTGCTTATATATATATACACATATGTATACATAGCTATGGAAGCCAGTTGTTCCATTTATATAGTTCTGGATTTTGAAAACTAGAACGGTGATTGTCCAGTTCGCAAAGTGTAGCAACTTACTGGTACTGTATATCCAAACAAGACGATTGATCATATACTACAGAACAAGTTATGTTTATATACTTGAAATTTTAAAGATTATATGAATTCTACTAACCATCTCTATATCCTCAAGTATATAACGAATCAATATGATCAATATAACATAGAACTATACTTGCAACGTGGGGCCCCCTTCAGCCATGTTTAAGTTGGTTTATAAGCCCAATGAATACTATACTTTATAGACACCATAGACCATAGTGAAATTGGAGTTATGTTCACCAACTTAGTTACAATAGATAGTAAATCAGCTGTAAAATCCCATGCATTTCGCATATCTTTATTGGTTCGATCAGCATTTTTCCATGGTTTTGATGGTTTTGTCTAACCACTTGGGTTTGTCTGAAAATAACGTACCTCAAAATCCACTGGTTTATGATCATTGTCCCAATTAAAGTGATGTTTAATATCTATATTCTTTACAAATATCAAAAATTGGGAGAGTGATTATCATATAACATACACTCACATCACTGTTTAATAATCATCACTGTCCTCAATTATTTGAGGCACCCCCATTTTCAGACACACCCCAAGGTCGGCGCTGCCCAGCACCTTCGGGGCCATGGCTGTACCGACGCTGGCAGAGTACGTGGGAAGCAAGTGGCTCATGACGTCAGGTGGGGCCCTTGGTGCTGGTGCTGGTGGAAAAATGGTGGGACAATGTCCGGACAATGGGAATTTTAACATGAAAAATGGGGATTTATCATGATTTATCCATGAACCAATTGGGATCTACTGGGATATTCATGAGAAATTCAAGTCTTCAAACAGTGACAACTGGGGGTTTCTTAGCTGGGAGATCCCAAGTCACCATAGGTTTCAATATAAACCGTGGTTTAATTTTGGATGAGGTGGGGGCTGGGGGTACGCCCATTTTGGGGGAAGCCTCCAATTGGGCCATGAAGGAAATACCAAACTGTTGATTGCTTATGAAACATGGAGTTTTTTTCTACCTGAGCTACTGGGGATTCTGATTTTGCCCATAATGGAGAAGAACCAACAAGTATATATGATGAGATGGGACAGGAATTTTCACGGCTCAATTGTAGTTCGTGCCATGAATATGATGAAATCATGTAGATGTTGATATATTTGTGTACATATATATATATATATACATATGTAGACATGTTTTTCTTGAAATTACATATGCATGAATTTGGACACGACGCTCCTGGAACATAAATGGGTCCAAACCTCATACATTGTGGTCAATCATTTGGGTAATTGGGGCACAGGTGTACATATATATATATATATATATCGTGACACGCAAGGTGCCTACGCAAATGGGAAGAACTGCAACATGTTTGGAAAAGAACATATTCTTGTCATTATTTTTTCATAAAGTGAGGTTCCCATTTTCCATATCTTTCCATGTTTCCAGGTGCCCATCAAGCGGCAGGCCATGAGATCAACAAAGCAGCAACTTATTGTGGTAAACCGTACCAGGAGCAGGACGAAACATGAAAAGGGATTTGGGACCCAGACCAGGACATGTTCATACATAAATACGTATACATAGATACATTATATACATAGATACACTATACACCTTAAAAAAACATAAACACTATATTCACCTATCAATATATATATATATATATGTATAAATATATATACACATACAATAATAGTATATAGACATGTATGCGGATATGTACATAAATACGATCTATATATAGATATATAGATACACCTTTCTCCATTTCTTCTTCTCCCAATATTTTTCTCCATTCCTTTGTGCCTTCCAAAATCCACCTCGCACCCCGCACCGAAATACGCCGAACGTTTCTCCGTAGCGCGAGGTCTGTTGATCTATGGCTCCGGATGTTTCCTGATGGGTAGCTGGCAGCTGGTGAGTCCCTGGACCTCTCAGCTGGCCGGGCTTCTGTTGATCGGTGCCGCGGTGCGAGTTGTGGGAGGGTTGTGGTGGAGATGTTTTAAGGGTCTTTTAAGGGATGCTGTGAGGGATATGTTTCATATTTGTATAGATTTATATATTTCTATGGTTGTATATATATATATGTATATTTATTGATGATTGATTATATACAATACAAGGATTGTTCAGCCCTTCTTCATAGAACCAGCGAATATGCTTTATTTTGGATATGAGTGTCAATTCAAGCCAACGATATTGTGGGGAATGAAAGGAGGCTATTTTGATCGTTACCTCTAACTATCCACCTGGTCAGGTGCAGCACTCCAGCTCCCATTGGCTTCAGAAAATTCCTCTATATCTCTTTTGAAAGATTCATAAATTCGGGGCCGATTCCTCGAAAGATGAGACAAACTGTCAAACATTTGGCAGAAGATCAGCTATCAATCTTGACTGATAGTAGACCAACAATCCCCAAGTCTTCCTTCTGTTTTCTCTAATCAACGATCAGTTTTCAGAAGCTTTCAGAGAGAATGTAAGGCAGGCAGAAGGGGGTTGTCATCCCAGTCAAGGGATTGAGGTGGTGCGGGCTTTGGTCATGTTTGTTGGTTTTTAAACCCCAATAGCTTTATTGCAACCCCCAAAAAGCTCGAAAAGTAGAATCCAACTAGAATAGTGATCAATTTCTGGTTCGGCATCTTCTTGGGGTTACTGTAGATATATGATATATCTATACCATCAATCCAATCGTTAACTGTCGGTGTTCCTCACGGAGGATTACCCATGGGGGGTTTGCTTCATCTTAAACCTCATCAAACTTTATCAAACCTTATGAAGGCTTAAGGCTTATTGAGCCAGGCGTATTTCTGAGGTCATCAATTTCAACAAGGCCCTGATCCGAAAGGTGGTATCCCTCCACCCAGCTTCAAGGGATTAACCCAGCTGGGTACCGCACTGGAGGTAGTGGTTGGGGTCTTTGCTGGACTCCTGTCTTGCCCAGCATGGTCTGGGGACCTGCGGTTGCGGTTGTTGCTCCGTTACACCATGAAGACATGGCGGATTTTTTCACCAGAAATGGAGATTGAACCATGAACCAATGGGATCTGATGGGTGTATAGCAAGGATTGGCTGCTTGGTTTCACATGTTCTTTATTTTCATGGGATGATGATCTTAAATCAGGAGCAGATTTTTTCAGCTTGAAACCACCAAGCAGATAGGTAAATCATTACCACAAAGGGAGGAATTGGATGTTTTTTTCGACATTTTGCACCGCTTCATTTGGTCAATTTTCCAGCTTTTTTTGGTACACGCCGCCATTGGTGGCACTGAGCGAATCGCTATATTTTTTCGTAATCGTCAGCATGAAAGTCGCATGGTTGTTCCTAGTGGCAGGTCTCCATTAAAAGTAGGATACTTGGAGGTGCATCCAAGTGAAGAAAAACCGGCAGCACCCATGGTTTACCCTCTGGGAATTTAAAGTAGCTATTGAAAATGGCTATTTATATCTATTTATAGTTGATTTTCCCATTTCCATAGTTATATTTGTTTACCAGAGGGTATACCTCTATGAATAAAATATTCCCAACTAGGCTACTCGGTCTTTTGGGTTATGTTCACCATTTACCCCTCCTATAAAGTAACATAACTATGGAAAACCAGCATGGTGAAAAGGTAGAACATCAAACCATTTGGGCCATCGTTTGCATAGCTATGTGAAAACCAACAAAAGATACTCAGTGCATTGCGCATACCCAAATAATTTAACGAACAAAAGATAGAACATTTGAATTCCACTAGAACAGTCAAATAGTCGGATTGATAAACTACGTTTCTATCTTCTTGGGTTAACGAAGAAACCAACAAACATTTCCAACTAAGAAGGCCCGTTTCAGCGCCCACCTTCCATGGCATTTTCGCTGAGGTGGATACGGCTGCTTCCAGGCTAGGGGACTGTACCCCTGAGGCCGTGCTTCGCGTGGCACGATGGTGGGGATGTCTTGGGTTATGAGGAGACTTTACTCAACGAATTTATAGAAAGTTCACGTCGACAGCCATGGAACATGGATGAAAATGGCCCATGAATATGACTTACCCATTGAACATGGTGTTTTTTTTTCATATTTTTTTCTATAACTATATGAAACAGGGCTGCTCCCAACACTCTAGATACAAGCGGGGGGACGTGGGCAATAGAGAAGTAACATGACTTATTTACTCCCTTTTTGTGGCCATGATTCACCTAGAAATGGGGTGGAGCAACCCTGCGTAAGATGGAATATTCTAAAATCCCACGGATCTTGTCGAACTCGTTTAAAGCTCAACAATTTAAATTTCCCGCTATCCATTTGGCCATTCGGCCATTTGGTTATTTTATGTTATTTTCATATCCTTTTAAACAGGTCTCAATTGGGAGACAATTCGAGGCAATACCAGGTTTTTTAATCTAAACCATTGGATTCAGTCTTCCCCCCAAATTGCGGATGGTGCATTCTTTATATGGTTTGCAAAACCATATCATGCACACACACACACATATTCCAAAGAATGGGCGAAGAACTTGGCATCGGTTTAACGGGGAAAGTGAAACTGGTTCTTTTTTGTTTAGAGAATATATCTGTCTCCGGCCCAGGAACATATTTCCAAGGTCCCTTCTATTCACATCCCGATAAACCTTGGGTAGTTTAATCAGTACTGCAATCTCTTGCTATGAATGGAAAGCCCCCCTAATATTAGATATGCCCCAGAGGGCCCTCGAGTCATGAATAGATCCAATACAGTGACATACAGTGCACCAGGGTTTCGTTTGGAGGTATTTGATATTGGGGGGAGAGATTACTCACCAGTCAATAAGTTGCAGCTTGGCATAATCCACTTCGAGATGACGATGAAGTTCCCATTTTTCTTCGTAAACTACCTAGTTTGTGATGGTAAACCATGTTAAACCCCGATGATTGGAGGTTATGACCCAATTGGCCATGCATTTCTGCGAGAAAAAAATCACAACGCCAGGTGGCCAGACATAAGGTGTCTCCACCTGTGCGGGGACTCCGAGAACTTTCTGGGAGGGTGGGCCCAAGGCTGGAAATCCAGCCACGAAGCCGAAAAAACAAAGATGTAGCAAGCCCGAAATGGATAGAAAGGTATGAAAAATCACTTATGATATTTTACTTTTCTATCATTTTAGGGGTTGCTTAGGTTTGGATGATGATTTTGGATTGAGACATGACACTTGAAATGTAGGTCACTGATCCGGTCCATGTTTACTCGGTGATGATCCGGTTCTCCAAGTCCCTCAGTGCAGTGAGGGGATGACTATCCAGTGGGATGTGGGGAGCGTCCGGGCTATCCACATTCCCTGTAAAAAAAATAGGGAGCTAAGGAGCCAACTGAGAGTTTCCCAACAATGTGATAGATGATAGGATGACTGAGCTTTGACTCAGAACCCAACCCCATAAAAGTCGTTAAATATTATCTCAGTTGCACCAGAGGTATGGTCAAAGGTACGGTGATGAGCTGCAAAGAAGGCTACGGACCCAGTGGTTTCTCTAGATGGATGATTTGTTGTGCTAAATGCCATCCGGTAATCGAACATGGCTTGCCGAACAATGCCCCATTTGTAGATGATTTTCCCAGCTAAAAACCCTCCATGTAGCTCGGGATTTTCACGTTTGATTACACGAGAGGGTACCTGGAGTAGGAACTCAAAACCATCCATCTACAGTCCATCTTCTGCAAACACGACTGCGTTTTTCTGGTATCTTGGACCCACTTTTCTGGCCGATTTTTCATCTTGCCTTTGTCAGCTGCATGATTTGTTTGAGGAATCGATATGCTTTTCCCTGCAAGAATCCTTCATGTTCATCCTTTTACCTCCTCAACTCCCATTTTTTCAGAAGAGAATCGCCATGTTTCACTGCTTTGAAACACCACAGCTCATCACCAACCCTGCCAACCCACCATCATTTTAGATTGGGTTGCTACGAATCCTGACTGAATCACTCCAAGAACATTGGTGCCCAACCAACCTCTATTCGACTCTATCCCCGATGGGCAAGCCTTCTTTTCGGTAGCTGAATGGGTTAGTTTGAGCTACGAATAATATCGAGGAATATTTCAAACCCCACCAATCATTGTCAAATCATCAACTTCGCACAGGCATTTTTCAGTCAGGTGTTTTACTAAGGTTCCGACCAAACTCAGCACTTTCACCAACAACCAAACCCCTGCTAAACCCATCTAGATGGATTACAGCCATACACAACTAGGTTTTCTAGGCTTATTGGGAATGGACTCATTGTGCATCCACCAAGAGTTCAAATTCTTTGACTTTAGCAGGGGCGTTACCAACAAACCACCAAGAAGTTCCAACTTTTCTAGTTCTTTTTTCTTCCATAGATCCCATATATTTCCCACCAGCTTCCATCATCCTCCGTACATATATAATCATATAGATATCCATATGAATTTGCCATACCATCTCCCCACATCGACATAGAGGACGGGTAACGGGATATGGGACATTCATATGAGAAATCCATTTCTGGGTCCCTCCATCCCATAAAAACTTTTCCCCCTCCAGTCGTTGATAAATGGTTGATGAATGGACTATACCCACTACATAGTTGCTTAGCCTAGTTCTAAACCAGTTGTATATATCTGGTAATTATTTCTCGTCTACACTTGTACCCTGCTTATTACACACACAATAGCCACTGATTTTATGGACTTATTACACACTGTCCTCCATCTTATAAATTTCATGTTTTTTAAAAAAGCATATTCATCCATGCTAATCCTATCTGATTATTCATACCCTCTGGTAAACTAACGTAGCTATTGAAAATGGCCATTGAAATAGTTGACTTTCCCATTAAACATGGTGATTTTCCATAGTTATGTTAGTTTACCAGAGGGTAGATCCCATATCCCACCAAGCTCGCCTCCATCGTAGGTCCTCAATGTTCAACGCCGCCGCGGCCTTGGGGGAAGCGCTGGGCCCGACGCTTGGCACCTGGCTGCTGGCGCAGGGCTTCCGTCGCGGCACGCAGCTGCTGACGTTGCTGCTGGGGCTCTACGCCGTGGCCACGCATTGCAGCGACGGCCCCGGGGGGGGTACTGGATACTGTTGAAGGGGGAGGGGAAACGCGAAGAGATGGGGAGTTGGTGCAAATAGGTAAAAATCGGTGAAAATCATTGAACATCGTGTTTTTATTGGGTGGAAATAGAAGGAAATAGATGTAAGCAGAGGTGCTGGGGTTTGAAGTATGAACATATACATCAAAATACGGATGAAACGAGATAAACGTGGGTTTGAGCATGAACACTTCCAGGATTTTTCACCTGGGGGGCACTTGTTGACCTGAGTTGATCGAAACCTTTTTGTGAGGAAGCTGAGGGACTCAAGGATGATGGATAATCATGGATAATCAGTATTTACCTCTGGTAAACTAACAGTTTGCTATGGGAAATCACAATTTTTAATGGGAAAATCCACTATAAATGGCCATTTTCAATAGCTACGTTTAATTGCCAGAGGGCAACCACAAATCTACATCGCATGCTAGCAATGTTATTCAGATATTCGTAGAATTCAAAACTATGCTGAATCAAAAGGTGCTCGTCTGAGCCTATCTTTACTTGATTGGGAAACAGCATTGATAAGATCTAGCATGAAAAGTTCATGTTGGCTTTTAGAAGGATGGGATTTAATTCGCGCTGTTGTGACTTCATAGAAAACTGTTGCAAAGTCAAAGATGCTTACGGATGCTCTAGCTCTAGCCACCAGAAGCAGTCTGCTGGAATAAGGCGGGAGTGCTCTTTGTCTCCTTATCTTTTTGTCAATGTCATGTCCTGCGTTGATATAATATATATATATATACATGTAATATACGGGGCACTGATGGTCGTATCCCACGCCTTACTTTCGACATGGTTTGTGACGCAGATGATAAAATTCTGTTTTCCACTGACAAGAGGGTTCTAAATGAGTTGTTATCCTTGACAGAACTGAGTTCTAGTTTGTACGGCCTGCGACTAGACAAAGACACATGTGTTGTAATTTAGATTAATAATGGTGGCGCTGTCCATTTCAAGAACGATGAACTGCTCCTGAAAAGGTTTGAAGCCATGTATTTAAGCAATCACATCAATAGGGAGGCAAACATACGATGCGAAATCTTAAACAAAATCCAAGAAGTCCGGAAAAAATGGTTCCGATTGCTTGCTACCGTGCTGGAAGGCCACAAATGCAAATAACAAATGGGAACTGTTGATCTTTCATGCTGTTTTCAGATCTAAGCCTCTCTACGGACTAGAAACTGTCCATCTTACTGAAGCAGCGTTAGCCAAAATTGATGCCTTCCAGTTACGCAGTCTGAGGAAAATCCTTGGAATAGCTCCGGAATATGTAGACAGACGCAACACTAATGTAGCAGTTGTGCAGACAGGCGCAGATGTAGCTTGTCCAGATCTGGCCGACCACAGGACAGTTCAATTATCTAGCAACTTGTGCCTGAATCGCAATGCTAAATTACTGTGGCAACGTGATAAGGTCCCGCAATGATGACCGGCTTAGATCGGTTTCATTTGAGCCGGGTACAGCTGTAAGAGTCCAATATGGAAAGAAAAGATTTAGCGACCTTCACGGAACTGGTTGCGCTGCATTATGCCAAGAAGTATGTTTCCACACTGACTTTCCTGCATATTATGCAACCAAAACACCAATTTTTAGTTTCGCAGTGTTCTTTGGCTATGCCAACGCCTGCAAACTTGTGATGAACCTCGGTGCAGGGTACGGCTCAGAAAAAAGAGATACATGTAACATTATTTACCCCATCATTTTTTTCCCAATAGCATCATATTCCCAAACTTATTCCCAAACTGATTCCCATCAATCATTGCTTATGCCCCTGGTATTTCATCCCCCAGATTCCACACGTTTCCCCGGAGGCGGCCGTGTCGCCGTGTCTGAGCAACCACCACGGGTGAGTCGGGAGATGACGGTGCATACGCAGACGCACCTGCACTCCGTGTTGCCGAGGGCCACAACTCTGTGATTTTGGTCTGCCAAAACATGGTAAAACAACAAACACCTACAAGTAAAACCCGCACGAGGCGGGTGGCGGAAGTTTCCAAAAGAAGAGAAGCTTAAGACTATAGGATCGAAACACAAGTTTTGCCTATAGGAGC